>JADLZN010003278.1:0-79343 GCA_018155175.1 Sinocyclocheilus anophthalmus | reverse complement strand
GCGTTTGCTGAGTGAGTCTGGAGAGTGCGTGTGGTGGTGAGTTTGAGTTGCGTTGAGCGTGAGTGCAATTTTGTGCTTTTCCTTTTCCATCTTTTTTTCTTCTCTGTGTTTAGCTTAGTTTTTTTTGTTTTGTTTAGTGTTAAGGATAGTTTTGTTGGTGTGTTGATCTGGGCCGCGTGCTACCTGTATTCGGTGAAGCATGGCGGCCCCGGTTTCAGGGGTTTTGAGTACACTCACGCGGCATCATGCAGTGAAGGTGGCGTCTGCGGTGAGCGTGGAGAAGTGTTGTATGGCTATAGGAGAAGCTGTGGGCCATGAGTGAATTTTGTCGGCATCAAAAATGAATAATGCAAATGTCATATTTCTAAAAACTGTTTTAAATATTTGGGGGTTTATTTAGGAGATGAGATTACTGTACGGAAAAACTGGGAAGGAATTGTTGAAAAGGTTAAAGGTCGATTAGACAAATAGAAATGGTTGGTCCCAAACATGTCCTACAAAGGGCGCACTTTAATTATCAACAACTTGATTGCATCCTCTCTCTGGCATAAACTGGCCTGTATAGATCCACCTTTAAATCTGATGACTGAAATACAAGCTTTATTAGTGGACTTTTTTGGGATAAATTACACTGGATTACTCGGAGCATCTTATTCCTGTCTAAAGAAGAAGGTGGACAAGGGCTAATAAACTTGCAAAGCAGAACAGCAGCTTTTCGGTTGCGGTTTATACAACGACTTCTTTTGGGATCGAGTGACTTTGGTTGGAGCGCTGCTGCATGTGTTATTTGAGTCTCAAAGGCCTACAGATGGACAAATCTCTTTTCTTGTTAGACCCTCTGGAACTGGATACTCTCAGAATGCCAATTTTTTTATCGCAATCTTTTTAAAGTATGGAGTCTTTTTAATCTTCAAAGGACACCATATATGGAATCACTTTTTTGGATGCTAAATGAACCTATAGTACATGGGGCCCAATTGGATATTTCCACTGTTGACCACAATTTTCCTGGACTTAATACATTGCTTTGTAAATCCAGGAGCACCACCCTTGGTCTCCTTATAGATGTGGCTGGTCCTAACTTCTCGGGGAGAAGTTGAACAAGTAGCTTCCCATCTAGGTGTTGTTTCAACTCATATAATTGCTCAACTGATGGGAAAGTGGAAATCTGCTCTTACAAATGAGGAGAGACAATTATTGACAGACTACTGTACAGGAGTAATGGCTCCTAATGCTGAGGACCCTTTTCCGACCATATACAGTGGGCAAAAAAAGTATTTAGTCAGCCACCAATGTGCAAGTTCTCCCACTTAAAAAGATGAGAGAGGCCTGTAATTTTCATCAGAGGTATACCTCAACTATGAGAGACAAAAAAAATCCAGAAAATCACATTGTAATATTTTTAAAGAATTAATTGGTAAATTCCTCGGTAAAATAAGTATTTGGGCACCTACAAACCACAAGCACGATTTCTGGCTCTCACAGACCTGTAATTTCTTCTTTAAGAGGCTCCTCTGTCCTCCAATGGTTACCTGTATTAATGGCATCTGTTTGAACGCGTTATCAGTATAAAAGACACCTGTCCACAACCTCAAACAGTCACACTCCAAAATCCACCATGGCCAAGACCAAAGAGCTAACGAACCTAAGAACCCTAACCAGAAACAAAATTGTAGACCTGCACCAGGATGGGAAGACTGAATCTGCAATAGGTAAGCAGCTTGGTGTGAAGAAAAATAACTGTGGGAGCAATTATTAGAAAATAAAAGACATACAAGACCACTGATAATCTCACTCGATCTGGGGCTCCACGCAAGATCTCACCCCCGTGGGGTCAAAATGATCACAAGAACTGTGAGCAAAAATCCCAGAACACACAAGGGGGGACTAGTGAATGACCTGCAGAGAGCTGGGAACAAAGTAACAAAGAGCTACATTCATAACACACTGCGCCGGCAGGGAATCAAATCAGCGTGCCAGACGTGTGCCCCTGCTTAAGCCAGTACATGTCCAGTTCCGTCTGAAGTTTGCTAGAGAGCATTGGATGATCCAGAAGAGGATTGGGAGAATGTCTTATGGTCAGATGAAACCAAAATATAATTTTTTTGTAAAAACTCAACTTGTCGTGTTTGGTGGAGAAAGAATGCTGATTTGCATCCAAAGAACACCATACCTACGGGGAAGCATGGGGGTGGAAACATCATGCTTGGGGCTGTTTTTCTGCAAAGGGACCAGGCCGACTGATCCATGTAAACGAAAGAATGAATGAATGAATGGGGCCATGTATCGTGAGAATTTGAGTGAAAACCTCCTTCCATCAGAAAGGGCATTGAAGATGAAACGTGGCTGGGACTTTCAGCATGACAATGATCCCAAACACACCGCCGGGGCAACGAAGGAGTGGCTTCGTAAGAAACATTTCAAGGTCCTGGAGTGGCCTAGCCAGTCTCAGATCTCAACCCCATAGAAAATCTTTGGAGGGAGTTGAAAAATCCGGTTGCCAGCGCAGCCCCAAAACATACTGCTCTAGAGGAGATCTGCATGGAGGAATGGGCCAAAATACCAGCAACAGTGTGTGAAAACCATGTGAAGACTTACAGAAAACGTTTGAACTCTGTCATTGCCAACAAAGGGTATAAAACAAAGTATTGAGATGAAATTTTGTATTGACCAAATACTTATTTTCTACCATAATTTGCAAATAAATTATTTAAAAATCATACAATGTGATTTTTTGGATTTTTTTTTTCTCATTTTTTCTTTCATAGTTGAGGTATACCTATGAGGAAAATTACAGGCCTCTCTCATCTTTTTAAGTGGGAGAACTTGCACAATTGGTGGCTGACTAAATACTTTTTTTCCCCACTGTACTTGTCACCCAAATTAGGTGATTGTGTGGGTCTGTTTTTAAGAGCTGGGAAATCTTTGTGTGTAGATTTCTTTTCAGTCACGGGGATGTTGTACAAAATGTGTGTTTTGGTTTTTAATAAGAAAATTTTAGATAGGAAGGTGGATACACCGTGGCGTTCATATTTTAAACTTGATGACAATGTTAAAGCTGAATGGAGAGTTTTGTATAAGCCACTGTTAACAAAGCGAGTAGGGGACATACAGTGGAGGGTTCTCCATGGAGAAATTGCTGTCAATGCTTTTATTTCTGTTTTAAATCCTGAAGTAAACTCTGAATGCCCTTTTTGTCTTTCATGCTTTTATGGAGTGTTCTAGACTAAAATCCTTATTTTCTGTATTAGGAAATCTTTTTGACTGTTTTAATGAAATATTTTCCAAGGAAACGTTTATTTTGGGTATCAAGTATGTGCAGAAGAGACGTGTTGATTGTCAGTTACTGAATTTTATTTTGGGATTGTACCGTCATGTACCGTGAAACCGGTATATTTTTGAAAAATACCGTGATATCAATTTTTGGTCATAGCGCCCAGCACTATTCCAGGTTATTTAGTTGGGAGGTCAGATGTTTTTGGGCGAGGGTTGGTTTATTTAGTGAATAGGTTTTTGGGGGGGGGGGGGGGGGTGGGGGGTTTTTTTGGGGGTTTGGGAAAGGTTCAGTCAGATGCTGGGTCATAGATGGGAAGGTTAGATGGGAAGGTGTTTGGCCTCTTTGGATTTGCCTAAAATGCTCCATAAATCCCAAAAATAATTGTTATCAATTGCTTCCTCAATTTTGTTTATTTTTCAGTTTTCTTCTGTGTTAGCAGTGACTTGTATATTTTAAGGGTTTGTTGATATGTGGCTCGTATTTGTTGGTTTGCTGGGTCTCTGTGTTTTTTATTTGATAATGATCACAATTCTTTTCTTTTTCTTTTCGAGTCTATCATGTTCTCAGCTTGGGTGCTGTGGAGCGCAGCTTCATACTGGGCAGGACTGTCTTTACTCCATATGAATTTGGGGGGGGAGCGGATATAATTTAACTTTCTGTTCTGAAGAGAGCAGATGATTCCCTGACCTGTTGAGACTGAGGACTATGTGACTGTGGTCTGATAATGGCAGCTGTGGCGTCACTGTGAAATAATTGCTCTTACTTTGGTCTGTATCTGTGATGGCGTAATCTACTGTGCTGCTGCCTAGATATGAGCAGTATGTAAATCAACCCTTTACTCTGCCATTAACCATGTATAGACCCAGGCTTTTGCTGAGCTGCAGGACTTGTTTTCCATGTCTGTTAATTGTGTTGTCATAATTCTGGCGTGTTTTGGCCAAACGTTTTTGTTGATGATTAAGTGAACCGTTTATATATTTGTCTCCATCTGAGCTGATGTAGTCCACTTCTTCCCCGTTCTGGCATTCAGATCCCACATTAATAGAACTGAACCTATAGACTGGAAGTAATTGATCTTTGATTGTAGGGTTGAGAAGATGTCTTCATTATAAAAAGGCGACTCATATGGGGGGATATATGTGGCACACAGGTACAGCTCCTCATCTAAACACAAAATCTCTTTAAGTTTTATCCAAATGTGTGTTTTTCCCTTTTTCACAGGCTGAATATACTGCCACAGATGGTCTTTGAACCAAACTATGATTCCTCCTGAATCTCTTCCATTCCTGAGCGCGTTCTCAACAGGGTGCCTCAAACAGCCAGTCTTCTTCTTCTTCTTCTTCTTGCTCTACGGCAGATCGCAGACTTATAAGTGCATTACCGCCACCTATCTCTCAAATGGACCATTGACACTCTATCTACAATCTCAAGTAGGAGTGTCAATGGTAATTTGAGAGATAGGTGGCGGTTATGCACTTATAAGTCTCGATCCGGCGTAAAGCAAGAAAAAGAAGACGTGAACGCTCAGGACAGTTTGGACATTGCGGTGAATCAGAGGTAAAAAAAAAAACAATATAAATACTGTTCAGTTACTTGCACAGACCAATCGTTTTGTGTCTTTACAAATCAATGTATCGTCACGAGCCGCAGGGTTTAATTTGGTTTTGTTTGTGTATGTTGTCCAATAACCCACACTTGCGGTCTTTGCACCATAAAAAGTAAAACCCCCTTAGCTGTTATAAATTCACTGTAAACCACAGCTTCACGGGGATTATTGCTTTTATTAAACGGTTATTCCATATACGCAGTAAGGTTTCACAAAATAAAACAGAGCAAATAAAGTGTAATGAGTTAATAAAGTATTCTTCACACCAAACAATGTGGGCTCCTCAGAAAACAGTTGTGGTTGCTAAAGGTGTTGCCGAGCAACACACAGAAGTAAACAAAGGTGTGTGTGTTTGTAGAGTAATTTACAACAGTTTCGAACGCATCTCAGCCAATCAGAATCAAGGACTGGAACTCTCCGCTTTATGAAATGTATTTAAATAAAAATGCAGTATTTAGCATTTTGAAAATACACAAAATACTTGTGAAATTGGCCATACAGTGCAGGTATCCCTACAGACTGAAATCTATCTGGACCTATTCTGAATGCAAAAAAAATTTAAATAAAAAATAGATGTGTACAAGTGAAGTCACCTTTATTTATATAGCGCTTATAACAATACATAGTGTGTCAAAGCAGCTTCAGCGGTCAAACCCAAGGGGGAAACTAGTTTCAATAATATAGAGGGGACAATAATTTCAGCTTAAAAGTCAGCTTCATTGAGGATTTCAGTGAAGTGATTCATATCGGTTCCGCTCGCTCGTCAATTAGTGTCCGTGCAATCAGGTCAGGTCCCCAACACAACAAGCCAAAGGCACCACTGACAGTGCACAAAGACACTGCTCGCAGTTCGACACGGGCCCCTATGTGGGGTGGGCTCACGCGCCCCCCCCCCGAGCGATACCAACGGAGGTCGGCGGGGTTGAACAGGGTGGGAGACAGCAGCGACAGCGAACGGGACTGGACGCATTCTGGGGGCACGAAGATCTCTTGTTCAGGATACGCCGTGAAAGGGCAAAAGCAGGATGACACCAGCAGCTCCTGCTGCTAACCCGCTCATGCATGTTACAGTCTCACTCGTCTGACCGAGTAACCCCCCGCACTCAACCCCAAGGTGGCCCTTTAGTGGAGTCAATATGCAGTTATATCATAAATGCATATAACACTACACCACAATTGGGGACTCAAATATATGCCAATTATGTAAATTGGAGATAGAATCTGTTGAACATTTGTATCTTCAGTGTAATTTGGTACAAACATTCTGGAACGATGCATTCAGCTGCATGCAACAAAGAATACTGCAAGACTGATCCTCTCATGGGAAATTAAGTTTGGTTTGTTAAGGATAAAAAATTATCTATTATAATAAATAATTTGTTGCTTTTGATGAAATTTTACATTCATAAATGTACATTTTTCAAAATTCCACCACAATTAATGTTTTTTAGAGAAATTTGTAATATATTTGGAAACATTAAGAGGGATGAAAAGTCCCAAAGCAAGGTATTTATTAGAAGATTGTGGCTTTATTATGTAAAAGCCAAATGTATTTTGTGGTACAATGTACAGAGGATTATGATATGAACCAATGTAAATCATAAATGAATATGTAAATCTTTCAGTTTTGGAAGCCTTGCTGTGTTGTTGTTCAAAGAATTTGAATAAAAAAAAAGACAAAAACCGTGAGTGGACAGCTTGTATAACAATGTAAAATTTCTGTCCATCAAAATAACTCAACACGATGGCCACAAAGTGAGCTGTACACTCACTACTTTACATTGTAGCAAAGTGTCATTTCTTCAGTGTTGTCACATGAAAAGATATAATAAAATATTTACAAGAATGTGAGGGGTGTACTCACTTCTGTGAGATACTGTATTGCTATCTTTAAATTTATATATATGTAATTAATTAGATACAAAATTTTAATCACTTACCAGCCCTAATATAAATAAATATTGTCACGGTGCTGCCTACTTGTGTTGGAGACGAGGAGTGAGGAGACGTAGGGGAATTCTGGAACACAATCTTTATTAATCCATTGGAGCGAGGAACACACACGTAGCAGGGGAGAGACGAACAATACCGGACGCTGGACATGGAAAGACGCAGGGCTTAAGTAATCAGAACTACTAAATGGGGAACACCTGGAATCTATGACCATAATCAAGGGCAAGCACGTGGGGGAGGTAAACACAAGACACAGAACACAGGACTGACTCCTCCCCTCCCCGAAGACGTGTCCACGCGCCACACAACAAACCCTCCACCATTTGGGGGAGGGGTGGGAGGGAAGCACCCTTGGAGGCCCCTCAGGGACAGAGTTCCTCGGGGACTGAAGGGCCTACAGGGCAGTATCCGTTCCGCGGGACCCAATTGCAAGAGCAGGGAGTCAGGGGCATGGCGGAGCAGGCAGTTAGAAGGCTGGCTAGGGCAATTCGGCCGCCTCTACGGCCCAGTCCCTAAACCCCCCCCCCAGAATATAACCAGAATAGGGCTTTTGAGGCCCTTCCGTGGCCAGATGTGGGAACAGCGGCCTCTTGGGGGGGCTTAACTTGGGCACAGAAGCACTCTCTGGGCTGGTCTTGGGGACTGGAGCCCTCATTGTGACTGGAATTGGGCACAGACGCCCTCTCTGGGCTGGACTTGGCGAAACATAGTCTCTTTCTGGGTTTGACCCAGGGCTGAGCCAACACTGGGCTAAAACTCGGGGGAGTGAGCCTTTGTGGGCAGAGCTCTGAGACTATGGTTCTGTTCTGGGCAAACTCTACATGCCCGTCCATGCAGCCATGCCTGGACATAGCGGGGAGAGCACCAAATCAAACCCACCCTAGGGTAACTGAACAGATCCAGTAAACATGCATCCATGAAACAATTTACAATTTAACATGACTGGTAGTAAACATCCAGATACATGGTAACTAGGATTTACACAAGCTTCAGTCTGGATCCAGAACACCTGAGAAGAGATGATGCAACCCCTCAGAGGACCTCAGTTGATGCCAACCCTGAAACAACTTACATACTGTAACTACCACATTTTGCTACAAGTTTGTTTGCTTCATATAATAATTGCTGTTAATAGGGTTCATCGTCTGTTTTATTACGTCTTAAAATTGATTTTTCCGTAAGTTACTGCCAATAGTACATTAACTTACAGTCCCCATGATAAGCTACCACTAAATATTGTAGAAACTTAATTTGCTGTAAAGTTGCTTTGCAACGATTTGTATCGTGAATATAAACTTGCATTGAATAGAACATAGAGGATGATTGCCATGTACTCAAAACCTACAGATATCAGATTTTAGTAATATAATCCCAGATCGGAGGAGTGGGGGAGGGAGGGGGAGAGTTAGACAGTGGCGTGCAGCCAAGCAATCAGAAGAAGAGGCTGAAGGCATAGGATTTAAATTAGACGAGGAAGTGCGAAACTGGATTGGGACACGTCAGGAACAGCGTCGTCAGCTGATGGAGATTGACGACGTGGCTGACCTGAACTAACGCGCGTGGCTCAATTTATCTAACCGTTCAGTAAATGGGTCATATGATTTTGCTAAAAATAACATTATTTTGTGTTTGGTGTAATGAAATGTGTTTAAGGTTCAAGGTTCAAATGTATGCGGTTTAAGGTTCAAAAAACACAAAAATTATTTTCCACATACTGTACACTATTGTTTATCCTCTATGCCTGCTTCTGAAACGCGTTGATTTTTACAAATCTCATTGGTCTGAAAAGCGAGGTGTGTGCTGTGATTGGCCAGCTATCCGTGCGTTGTGATTGGCCGAATACCTCAAAAGTGTGACAGAAATGTTACGCCCCTCACCATACTGTGCTGCCGTGTCCAGCCGGTTATCCAGCGAACGAGACAAAAACATTAAAACCCATTTAAACGAAGCATTTGTTGCATCCAGTGGGGACATAATTACTGATTATAATGACTTATACTGTCTTTTTACGCGTTACGTTGCATCGCGCCGCGTAAACATAAAACCATGTCTGCATTTGTGATCGGAGAAATGACAAACAAGCGCTACTCTACACTGCTCAAAACTCGCGTTTGAATCGTCAGTGGCAAATCCTTTAAAAATATAAAACGTACTACAGGGTGTAGTCAGAAACAGCCGGCATTGTTGTCTACTCTAGCAGGATCAGTAAACAGTCATCCATAAAATGCGCTGCACACATCTGAATATGGGTTGAAGTGTTCTGGTACCAAGTGTTTGTAAATAAAATTAACTGCTGATTTCTAGTCGGTCCTCTTTGGAAGACTCCTACCACACAAGAAGTTCGTCGCTATTCACATCGAAAACACACGGCCGGTTTGAGTGAGCGGCGGCGGATTTGACGAAGGAGTAAACGTGACGCCTTTTTCTTTGCTTAGGGTGCAAACATTGGGCGGCGGCGTTATGCGATCTTCCAAATAGTGATCGTGACATGTGGGGGCGTGTTAGAACGAGCCGTTTTAGGTAGGAGTGGTTGATTCTTAACTTTTATAAAGAATATTTCTTGGATTTGAGACTTTAGTCTTTGCAACTTTACAGATCTTCTTTATGCACCAAGAGCTTGTAACACTCCAAAGAGAAAGGAACAATTGAAATCGCATCATATGACCCCTTTAAAGCCTGCATTTTCCTATCAGTTCTAAGAAAGACTTTTACCACTAAAGAATAAGAGGTTAAAGAATAACAACAACATTAATGGAGTCAGATTAACTCTATTGGAGTAAGATAAATAAGTTTGAAAATAATTAAATCTTCAGACTGATTAAAATGAAAACACTACTCCACTACATGTAAAGTCTAAACGCTGATAAGTTTTGAGGTGTTCCTGTGATCTTCTCTCAGCTGTTGATCTGCTGTTATACTGATGATCTCCAGTAGAGAGCCACACGTCACACTCAATCACGTGATCATGATCTCACGCGTGACACATTTGAAGAGAAACAGCCTGGACTTTACTGTGATAGTAGATGTTTGGGAGTTTGGCCATGGAAACTTCATAGGAACTATTTCAGAACATGTTGTAAGAAAGTATAACATTTTGTGTTTTAAACCATAGGGGTTTTCAAACTGGGGTCCAGAGACCCAGGATCTAAGCTTCTAGTGGGTTGAAAATATTAGAGAAAATAGTGTAAAATGTAAATATCAGTAAATAGATTTTAATATTTTTTTTCCCTTTTAATGTGTATGTATTTATTTAAACCAAATTTAATTAATTCATTCATTCATTCAAAAAAGTGGTCAGAAATCATAGGATTCTTTAGGTTTATTCTAACGGTGGATAAAAGTGTCAACTTAATAGAAAGGTAATATTTGACACATTCATAATTAATTTTTTTCATATAGTATAAATAATACAGTATACATATATATAAAGCTGTCTTTATATTTTAGGAAGGGATTCCCTCACAAGGAGATCATCATATTTAAGGATCCCTGACATCAGAAAGTTTGATAAACCACTTCAACAACAGCTATACAGTAATGCATGCAGTAAAAACAGCGATTACATCAGTGATTACTGTACAACTGAAGCGACACCATGCTGCTTCTTAAAAGAGAAAATGACAAAGTGACTCAAAATCATTTGAGCAACCTATAAATCAAAGAAACCACAGCTTCTTAGGTCAAACATTTGTGATCCATGTTTTCATTTTTGAAGATCAGTCCATTCATTCTGCAGGAAAACACCCTGGACAAATCATTCATGGCGTCTCTTCAGACCAAAGCTGTGTAATAGACAGACAGACTGTAGTGTCGTCTGGGTTTGGAGCAGTTTGGGTGCTTTATTATTATTGCTTCATTAAAGCTGCAGACAAACAGTCCACCACATTTCAGCTGCATCTTCAGTCGCTCCAGATCCACATCAGTCTCTGTCCATCAACGCTTTATATCTCATCTGTCTCTCTCTCAGTTCATCTGCATCATGAGAGACTGCAGAAAATAAAGAAGGAAAGTGTGAGACATTTAATATGTCTAAAAATAACTCTTTTACTGGATGTAGTATGACCTAAAAGTCTATGATGTTAAAATACTCACAGTTTGGCCTTATAAATTTCACACTGCTTTGGTGACTTGTGAAACTTTTCCTTTTCTTTCCTGTGCTCTCCTGATTTTTGTTGTTCTGCTGCTTCTGAAGCTTCAAACCGGGATCATCACACTTCGTCATCTTCAGTCCAGAATGTCCTTTAATCTGTATTCTCTGCTCATAAAAACATATGCAATAACTTAATGCTATAAGAGTATCTACATTTTAAGAAATGTTTTATCAACATGTAGATAGTCTATTCTGATACTGGGGCTAGTTGTCACACTTTTAACTCAGGTGAAGTCACTTTTGAAAGTGCATTTATGTATAAACTAGAACATTTACCCAGAAACACTGTATACAGTTCATCTGACACACGCTGACCCCTGGTGGAGCATGATGCCACAAAAGGAACCTGACGCTGTTTATCAAATCAAATTATTAATCAAATTGGTAATCAATGCCCCCCTGGAAGAAATTTTGTACATTTTAAGTTAAATTCTTCTATCTAATGCACTTTGAACTTCAAAATTATATACTGTCTCAGACTACATTACATTCACACTGGTGTTTAAGGAATCCAACCGGATTTACATGTTAATATAATTTATTTTATTATTATTATTATTATATTACAGTAATAGCCTTATATTACAAAACAATTGCACTGTAAAACAAATGAAAATTAATATTTCACAGGTATATTATTTTGCTTTACAATACAGTAGGGAAATTAATTTTTTTCCCCCCTTTTTCTACACTTGAAAGATATTTTGAACTTGGATTGCAGTGCCCATTTAAACCACTAGCTGTCAATATTACAGACTATATGTTTGGTCTATATATGAGAAGTCTGTCTGTTGTGTGGGTATCA
Organism: Sinocyclocheilus anophthalmus; assembly: GCA_018155175.1. NCBI lineage: Eukaryota > Metazoa > Chordata > Actinopteri > Cypriniformes > Cyprinidae > Sinocyclocheilus > Sinocyclocheilus anophthalmus. The sequence goes on along the minus strand of JADLZN010003278.1, from coordinate 67,552 downwards.
CTGACTAAGAAAATAAACATGTTTATCATGTAAGTCATCTCAGGACAGTTGTCACACTGAATGCTTATTAATGTCTTCAATGTGAATATTAGCAGTTGCGAGTTAGTGGTGTGGTTTTGTGTCTAGAGTATGGACGATTGGCAAAGGAGGTAAGCAAACATGTCCAAAAAAAAAATATATCAACGCATAATATGGTTAGACATGTTGCTAATCTTTGGCCAATTGTATGGAGTAAATTTTGTGCCAATATTCATCAAACAAATCCAGAGTTTTGTAAATAAACACAATCTGCTTTGCAAAGAAAAACTCGCCTTTCAAACAAAAGCAAATATAAAACTCTATTTGAGAGAAAATGCAGAGGTATGGACAAACATATATAATATAGAAAACTTGGCTTGATTTTCTCACAAATGCATGCAGGCAGATTTTCTCACAAATCAAAAATCAACATATGCATATATTCTGTATCCCGCAATCCAAAAGAGGATAAGAGATACGGAGAATGGATCAGGTTTTAGAGGGAAAGACTGCCTAGTTAAATGTTTAGTCATGTCACTACTGATTTTTGAACTAATCATGTTAACAACTTTACAGCACTTACTGTGAATTTCACTGAGATTGTAGTAGGGTCGCTTTGTGAAAACATCTAGATGGTTAATTATAGATGTAGTAAGACAGAAACTCACCTGTTCCCCACTCATATTGGTCTGAAAAGATAAACAGGTGTGTCGGGTCTCGGGAGACTAGCTTAAATTGACCGACAGCTCCATCTGCTGTTTTTGGAATAGAGAGTTGCTCAATTGCATTTGTGAGAAAATCAAGCCAAGTTTCCTCATAAAAAGGCAAATGATTCTCACAGTTGTAACACACAATACATATGTTTGTCCATCTGCATTTTCTCTCAAATAGAGTTTTATATTTGCGTTTGTTTGAAAGTCGAGTTTTTATTTGCAAAGCAAATTGTGTTTATTTGCAAAACGTTGAATTTGTTTGATGAATATTGGCACAAAATTCACTCCATACAATTGTCCCATAACTCTAGACACCAAAAAAAACTACACACACACACAGGTTTGTTTTTGTGACAAGTGGGGACTCTCCATAGGCGTAATGGTTTTTATTCTGTACAAACTGTATGTGCTATTGCCATACACCAACCCTACCCCTAAACCTACCCCTCACAGGAGACTTTCTGCTATTTCAGCTTTTCAATACACTCCATTCTGTGTGATTTATAAGTGTTTTGAAAAGTGGGGACATGGGGTAGTGTCCTGAAAAGACCTTCTCCTTGTAATACCTATGTCATACCTTTGTCAATATACACATTTATGTCCTCATTTGTCACAAAAAAGCACACACCACACATAACACTCTCCTCACACACACACACACACACAAATCTAGCATAAGAAACAAGCATTCAAAATGGTTTTATTCCTTCCAAAATGATTTTTTTTTCCATGCCACACCGTTCATATGAAAAGTGGTGTTAACGCAACATAACAGACAATAGTGATCTATTAGTAATAGTTAATAATAAAATAAATATAGTAGTCTCAATTATTACTGCCTCAAAAATTGGCGTCTTCTTATTTTATTATCAATTGTTTACTTAAGTAAACAATCAATAGTAAGAGGAAGCTCTGGGTGATACTCTTAGCACTGTTAGTGCTCTGGGTGACGCTCTGGGGGACGTTTTGAGTGACGTTCTGGGTGACGTGCTGTTCTGGGTGACGGTGTGTTATGGGACGTTGCTGTTTTGGTGACGTTTCTGGGGGAACGCATGATGTTCTGGTTGACGAGGATGTTCTGGGTGAGTGATGTTCTGGGTGATGTTGATGATCTGGGTGACGTTTTGAGTGACATTATGAGTGGTGTTTTGAGTGATGTTCTGGGTGACACTATAAACGTCATTACACAAGTTCCCCTCACAACATGAAACATCATAACCTCTACTAGTAGATTCTACGGCATAATCACAAATAGATTTAGAGACACAGCCTTTTAGAATCGTTTCAGATTCGTTGAAATACGCTGATGAATAGAAAGAAAACAGATGTTAGTGTAAGATAGCAATTGGTGTATGTGATCTGTATCAGATATTTCAAATGAATAACAGAGAAACAAAATAACAACTTGAATCTTCTACCTTTTTCAGATTCTCACCTGTTATTGTAATGCAGCGGTCTTCACTCCCTGAACAGTTCACTGTGTTTGAGCAGTTCTGTTCATCACAATAGTAACATTTCTTTCCATTGGGAGTGTTAGTGCTGGGATCTACAGAAGGGAAACAAGTGTTCTTTTATTTTTTGTTCAAAATATGACATCTAATGAAACAACACTCCTTTAGCTGCTCCATCAATTGTTAGAAAATCAAGCTGCACACTGCATTTTATTTCCTTACTAAATATCATATGGAAGTAAAATGAGTTTTGACCTTACAGATAGATAGTCATGTTCTATGGTCAGTATAAAGTACAATACCTGGAGCATCTTGGACGTTACAAAGGTCAGTGTCACAGCAGGAATAAGACACCTGCGCAAACCCATAGTTCAAGGACCCACTTAAACAGTCATCTGCACAATATCTACCATTCCCTTTAGTTTGACCTAAAATACATGAATAATACAGAAAAGACAGTTCAACTGCTCATTATTTTGATGGAAATATGTACATGTTTTAATATGTAAAAGTCGAAAGTAGCAGTAAAAGTTAAAGGCAAACAATCATGAAAATGCATCATCTCACAGTAAAACATTTTTCAGATTTTTTTTATAATAATAAAAAATTTAATAGCAGAAATCTATATAGACAGCGGTGGATATTTAAATGGTAAATTCAGACAGAAAAACGGTTAGGGTTCTGTGAGAATTTACATTTCCACTGTTTCAGTAGCGTTAAATAATACCAGCATCTCCATCAGCCAAATATAACAATGTTTCAATAAATATATTAGACTTACTAAGGTTAAACACTGTTGCTTCACTCATGCACTTGGAAAATCCACTGGGACATGTTTCTACCTCAAGGATCACACACGAACCCGTCTCATTCCAGAGCACTCATAACACCTGAGAGAGTGTCCTTTAGTAATAAAACAGAGACATCAATGCTCTGTATTTGTACTCAATAACATTACAAACACTATTTGTCTTTGTACCTGCAGTGAAAAGGATGAACAGAAGAAAAACTGAGATTTGCAGATCCATTTGATCAGGAGGTGAATGAATTGACGTGCCTGTTTCAGTGCTCATTTTATAGCTTATCAGAAGGGGAGGGTCTTTATGAGAAAATGAAAGTTTAACAGAAGTAAACAGAGAATGAATAGTCCTAAATAAGACAGACAGCAATAATGACAAGACATAAAACTATTTATCATATTACTATTAGTCTACTCTGCAATGCAATATACAATGGGACCCCAGGCATAGAGTTGTGTTTCTCTGTAGAGGACCGTATATTTGAGCAATTGCTCTGAGTCCATCAGTCACGCAGTTTAAGTTGGTACAGAGTATTTCAGAAGATACAAAATATCGTGGAGGTTTGAACTGAAAGTCCCTTCTTCTATAGGCCTTTAATAGGACAGACAGTGACCTGTATGACTACATTCAGCAGTATTACAAGTGGAAATATGATAATATTTTGTAAGTATCATTTAAATCTGACTAACTTTTAATTTGTTGGTCCTAAATGTCGTCTCCGGACAAGGGGCTTTAAAGAAGAATTATTGGCTTTCCTGTTGTGAGGACAGCATGGCTTCATACATGTCCCACTTATCAGGCCTTTTAGGGTAAAATAAGGTAAAACGGAAAAATAAAATTATATCTCAGATGTCTATGAATTATGATATTTTTATATGAATAGGTTGCTAAGTATTGCTTCATTATTTATTATTGTTTCAATTACATCTTGAACACATTAATTATGACCAGTAATAGATACATGATTGTAATAGGGGAAAAACATTTTTTTGGCTGTTTTACCAATATTCTATTGTCAGGTAAGGTAAACACCGAACCTATTTCCTATCATGTTGAGAAATCTTTGTACAAATCTTTGTGGAATAGTTCGTTCAGGTTCAAGTTCCTTCATATAAATATTCTCTAAATATCTTTTGCCAAAATTATTCTTAATATCATTTTTACAGAGCACAAGTTATAGGAAAACTGATAATAGCCTGGACCTTAAAATTGAGGGTATATTGAATATACCAAAAAAAATAAAAAAAAACAAAACACATTGTTTTGGTAATAGATTCTTTTTTATTTTCTATTAACGGGTCATGGTGTCCTTCTACATAGGACACATCAACAAAATATTCAAATAAAAAAAAAAGCCATTTGTTTCTTGCTCAAAACTATGTAATGATTAAAAAATGAGGAAAAAGTACCACAAAAAAAAAAAGACACCAAACTGTCTATGGTTCTCAGGAGAATATAATTTTATTTTACAAGTTAATATGGGCTAATATCAGAAAAAATATAAACATACATGAACCCACCCCCTAAAAGAGTTTGCTAAAATGATTTCCATTTGAACAGGTAACACTAGAAGAAAGAAGACATACTGTTTTGGAACGACATAAGTGTGAATACATGAACCATACAGTATATCCCTTTACACACAACCTGAGGCTCAAATTTAACCAGCAGCATCACATTAGTTTGTTTAGGACATGTTTACAGTATAAACCTTAGATTTCAGTTATGAACGCTTCAGATATTATCCACGTTGGGCAAGGTGGGAAGGTTCTTGGAAAAACCAAGTCAAGACCAGTTTACATGAGCTTTTCACTTTCAGTGGTTGTGTGTGTGTGTGTGCTGTGTGTTGTGTTGTGTGTAGTTGTGTGTGTGTGTGGTGTGTGTGTGTGTAGTGTGTGGGGTTAAGTGTGTGTGTGTGTGTAGTTGATGCTGATGTAAAGTGTGTGTGTGAGTGGTGTGTGTGTGTGTGTGAGTTGCTGTGTGGTAGTGTGTGAGTGTGTGTGTGTGTGTAACTGTGTGTGTGTGTGAGTGTGTGTGTGTGTAGTGGTGGTGTGTAGTGTGGTGGTAGTGTGTGTGTGTGGTGTAGTGTGGGTGTTTAGTGTGTGAGTGTGTAGTGTGTGTGTGTAGTGTGTGTGTGTAGTGTGTGTGTGTAAGGTGTGTGTGTGTGTTGGGTGTTTGGTAGTGTGTGTGTGTGTTATTGTAGTGTGTGTGTGTAGTGGTGTGTGTTTGTGGGTAGCTGTGTGTGTGTAGTGTGTTTGTCGGTGTGTGGTGTATGTTGTGTGTTTGTGTAGGTGTGTGGTGTGTGTGTAGTGTGTGATGGGTGTGGTGTGTGTGGTGTTGTAGTGTGTGTGTAAGAACGTGTGTAGTGTAGATGTGTGTGTGTGTGTGTGTGTTTAGTGCTGTGGGTTGTGTGTAGCGTGGGTGTGTAGTGGGTGATAATGGTGTGTGTGTGTGTGTGTGTGTTAGTGTGTGTGTTGTAGTGATGTGTGTGTGTGTGGTGTGTGTGTAGTGTGTGTGTGTGTGGGTAGGTGTGTGTGTGTGGGGTGTGTGTGTGAGTCTGTAGTGTGTGTGTATAGTGTGTGTAGGGGTGTGTGGTGTGTGGGTGTGTAGTGTGTGAGTGTAGTGTGTAGTGTGAGAGTGTGTAGTGTGAGAGTGTGTAGTGTGTGTGTGTAGTGTGTGTGTGTGTAGTGTGTGGAATGTGTAGTGTGTGCTTGTTGTGTGTGTGTGTGTGTGTAAGCGTGTGTGTGTGTGTGTGTGTGTCTTAGTGTGTGTGTGTGGTGCGTGTGTGGTGTGTGTGTGTGTGTGAGATAGAGAGAGTGAGAGTGAGTGAGTGTGTGTGTGTGTGTGTGGTGTGTGTGTGTAGTGTGTGTGTGTGTGTGTGTTTAAGTGTGTGTGTGTGTGCATGTGTGGCTGTGTGTGTGTGTATGTGTGTGTGTGCTTGTGGTGTGTGTGTGTGTGTGGGGTAGTGTGTGTGTGTGTGTGTGTGAGAAAAAGAGAGAGAGAGAGTGTGTGTGTGTAGTGTGGTGAGTGAGTGTGTTTTTTTGTTTGTGTGTGTGTGTGTGTGTGTCGTGTGTGTGTGTGTTGTGTGTGTAGTGCGGTCAGTGGTTGTGGAGGGTAGCACCGTTGTAGGAAAAAAACAATCAGGATTCTTTTGTTTTGTGTGTTTTTTTTCTGTCGTCCAAGGTGTGTTGTATATTCCATTTCGCTTGCTGTGGTGTCATTCTGGGTTATAAAGTTTGGGGAAACAGATTACTTTACAATAAAACTTGCAAAGATTATATTTTGATGATATTTACAATTTATATATTTGTATATTTATTTATCGGAACATTGCTCAGAACAACTATAATAAAACTGTAGAAGCAATATTTTGTATATTTATTTATTCTGCCAAAACGTTTTAGAAAGGTGTAATTTTTTTACAATGTAACATAGGTTAGACAAATCATTCTAAAGAACTGTTAATCTTATTAATGTTTAATTTCACACATTACTAAAATCAAAAATTGTATCTGTAAATATTATTTAATGGACCTGAGATTACAACGAAAACTAACAATGAATAGCATGTATTGTATTAACCAAACTGAAAGATGAATAAATACAGTACTGCTTATATAATGCATTATCTGATGTGAAATAATGGGACTTTACTGTAAAGTGTTGTAATTTTCGTTCTTCGCTCGCTCTCTCTCTTGTGTCTCGGTAATCATCAACTTTAACTTTGATAGTCTGTACATCAGATTTCTACATCAGTTCTACAGTTGAACTCTATTTATTCTTTGTATGTAATTAATATCTAACCTCGTCTGTGAATCATCAGAATGAATCTCTGCAGGTCTGTCTGAATCATGACAAACTAGAAATCACAAACACAAACAAATGATTATCTTTATACAGTCCATATGTTGCGATTTGTTCATTTTTAGGACTAATCTCACTAGTGCTGCACAATCGTTCACCAAGATTTTAGCATTAAAATTGTCTGATTCTGAACACTGATATTTATTTTGAAATGATCATCAAACTGCTTTAAGCTCAATACCTTTAAAGTTTTTTGAGTGTCTGCAGCAAAAAAAAATAAATACCACACTCTAAAGTTTCAGACAATTTACTAACAATTCAATTAAAAATCAGTTCTGATTAGTTGTTTCTCTCAAAGATCACTGTTGTGATAAATCATCTTTTTTTTACAGTGTGTAAATAAACACGTCTCTATCAAATATAGCCTGAATTGTATCCATGTCTCTATTTTCTGATTCTTTTTTTTAATGTCTCTTGAAAGTGGACACCTTACACTTTTTAAAATTTGTATCCAGATCCAATCGACACACTCTACCAAATGCTGGGTTGTTTCAACCCAACTTTGGGTCAAGTATAGAGTAACCCAGCTGTTGGGTTACATTTTTAAATTACATTTTTAACCGAAAAGTTGGGTTAGTCCATATTTGACCCAAAGTTGGGTTGAAACAACCCAGCATTTTTTTTTAAAGAAACACTGGAGGAACTGCAGCAGAAGGAGCAAAAAGCGATGATTTTGCGCGTAGAAAAAAAAAAACAACAAAGAGAACGATTACCTCTGTTCATGTTACAGCAAAGATTAACAACAGGCATGCCCACTCACACGGTCAGAGGAGAAATAATCTGTGCTTATGTTGCCAAAGGCGTGATTATCAACTGACGGTCCTCAGTCCAGCCTAATAAGCAGAATTAACAAAACAGTCGCGGTTTTTCTTGTACTTCACAGGGTCGCGGTGTCTATCGATCTAATCTTCTGTCCATGAAGTTTTTTTGTTTTGCTTTCTCTTAGCCACACGTTCAACAGGGAAGCATCCACCGAGAATCCAATGAAAAACATGCCACAGGAACTTTTGTCTTTACCTGATGATGTTGTAAAAAATGTCAACTTCATCAGAGCTCAACTGTTAAATTCACAGATTCTTTACACCATATGAAATGGGCAGCGAATGAAAAAACCCTGCCAGTGCACACAGAAAGGTGCAGTAGTTATCGCGTGAAAAGGTCTTAACAAGAGCTCAGATGTGAAGGTTTTTTGTTAATAACCCATTTCACTTGTCTTCTTATTTGTAGGTCGTCATCTGGCTTCAGAAGCTGGCATATCTGGCAGACATATTTTACGCTGAATGAAATTAATTTAAGCCTGCGGGGTGTTTTCAAAACCCAGAACAAAGCTGAAGCACTTAAAAAAAAAAAGGTAATTTTACGGTCCAACTGGATAAACGCGAACTCCCCTGAGTGCACTGGTCTGAGAGAATGGAGCGGTTAAATGCTCCTAAAAGAGCTCTGTCTTCTTGAAAGATGTGATGGTTTCAGCAGTTCTTTATAAGCTCTTTAGCTGAACACTGCTGCTGTAATATGTGATGAGACACTTTATCCTCCATGTGTGACATTATGATCCTCATTCAGCTGCAGAGCTCTGAGTTTCGCTTCTGGAAACTGAAACTGAAGGCCTCTGAGTTTGAAGATCTAGTTCTGTCATCTAGTGGACAAAATGATAACCGCTGTTAATATTCTATGTATTACGTTTCTTAAAAATAAAACATATTTACTTATGAATTTTGTGTTTATAATGCATTCAATTCTATTTGATACAAGTGACATTCTTTCAGGTAAACGCAGTGAATTTCGTTCAGTTATCAACTGATGAATAAGAATAATGATGTGGATTTTCATTTTGTGTGAATTTTAAATATCTAGATGTTCTAGCAACCAAGATCTTTGATCATGTTCTGCGTCTAATGAGTCTGTTGTGTTAAAAAGTTAAACAGTAGAAGTTAGTGGTTACAGTCTTGAGCCGGTGTTTGTGTAAAGTCATCCTGATGAGGGCTGTGATGTGAAGAGGGGTGTTCACACACATTTACATTTTCAGCTCGGGTGCTAATTAACCTTAGACGTGAGATTCCGAACTCTACAAACAATATGATGACTGAAATCAGATATTCACTAGGCAGGGCTCTTTAATTATTCTCGCTTTTAAAAAAAATATAGTAGCTATGAGGCCACAGTTAGCTTTCATCTTAACTTTTCGTTAAAAAAAAAAGAAAAGTTAATCCTTCTCTTGATTTGCTGTGAATCTGGAGAAACAGAGAGATGTTGTGTGTGAAATGAGAGATGAAGCACGTGAGAAAGCTGAGAATAAAAGTGATTCTTCAGTCAGAAACAGCATCGAGACACAAAAGCAGAAGCACAGATGAAACACTGAGCAAAGGTTTGGAGTGACTCCTGAACAGAATTGAGTGGAAATGAAAGAGATCTGGATTCTGATCAAAGCATTCAAAGCTTCAGAAGAGATGAAAACAGCAGAACTCATCCATTAGAGTCACATTTCACATCTTTGTGTTTCACTTCAATAATCTTTCACACGTTTCTGTCTGTGTTTAGTGCTTTCTCAGAAACTCTTGTGACTTTATTAAATGAATCCAGTAGATAACATCATGTCAGCTGATGAAGTGAGATCTGTGCGTGTGTTTTCATTGCTGTTGCTGGAAAATACTTTCATATATATTTGGAGATCTTTAACTTTAACCTGTAGAGGATGACACGTGACTGTATTACAGGGGTCAGAGGTCAATCCAGCACTTTATCTGACCGCACAAAGAGGAATATTGAATCTGTTTATTGTGTTCATTTGAGAAATGCTTGAGTTCCTTCACATAAATCTGGATTTGGTTTATTTCAAAGAGTTTTTTCACAGTATTTATCTGTATTACAATACATCTTGTTTCAAAGCCGCTTCACAGAGAACCGGTCAGTTTTTCTGCTGATTGAGAGCTGGGGTCATCTGAAGTCCTCTCAGGGTCAGCATCATCTCTTCTCAGTGTTGTGTTCATCTAAAGTCTTCATCAGAGTCTGGATCTAATCTGTAGTCTGGTGTAATGTCTGGCTCCTGATTCTGAACACATGATGAAGCTTCAGCAGAGGCTCAGTGTAATAGAGTTATTCAGCCTGAGGGTGGCGCTATGCACTGAATTTTAATATAACCTGATCATTTCATGGCTAGAAACACCTAAAATATTTGTTGAGGAATGCTGAAGACATTTACAAATTATTATTGAGTTTAGAGGTCTGTGTTTTCTAGTGCTTCCCAGCGTTGAGATGCTGTTATTGGCTCCAGTATCATCACGACCCTGACAAGCAGTTTGAGAATGGAGGAAAATCCACAAATAAGTTTTGCATAATTCAGTTGTACAAACAAAATACTGAATCTTTATTGTCCTCCAAAGGTTTCTGCATTAATTAAGGATAGGCTGAAAAATTAATAAATGCATATACAATAAACGGCATGGAAGGATACAAAAATATACAGAGACATATCCACCTTATTTTTCAACACAGAAGTGATTTTCTGTGACAGTGCAAGACTTCAGATTCATCAGCTGCGATGGAAATAACTATAAGAATAAAGTGCAGTAAACAGTAAAACAATTAGCTCTACAGACCAGTGTGTTTATTATTATGACAATTTATTAAAATAACATGGCAACAGATAGCAAGTTTTGCCAAAGGTTCAGAGTAAATGATCAGAGTAAAGTGCAGCATCAGAGAGATATCAGAAGCTCCTGCTGAGTGTGTTTGTGTTCAGATGAGTCTGTAAAAAAATGAACAGACTGTACTCTAGATGATGATGATGAAGATGATGATAATGAAGATGATGATGTTCAGATCTTCAGCTGCTGGTCTCTCAGTGATGCTGTTTGTTCTTGAGAACATCTGAAGGGTTTTGATGTGAGGATCTCACCTCAGCTTTTATGTCAGAATAAAACTGTACAGGCCCTTCCGGATTGTCTGAGACTAGAAATATATATATATATATACTGTATACTATCAAGTACATATATGTAAGTGACAAGGGCAGTTTTACCACAAGCCCATGTCAATGTCCGACCCTGGTACAGACATATGTTCACACAGAACACATTTTTGTAGAGGGACATCTATCACTGTTGCACTCACATCTTGCACAAGAGTGCAGCAGCATGTTTAGAAAATAATGTAGGTTTAACTTTTTAAAAACATGTCTCGAGACTTTCTGGCAGGTTGTTTCCTGTCCCACTGCATCTCATGCTTTTAAATGAAAAAGGGCTCTGTGTGACTGTCTTTCGTCCTTTTGTATTAAATTATGCAACCATAAACATACATCAGTAGAAAGAAGGGAAACGCGGTGCGCGCACCGTGATATCCCTCCACGCTGGATTGCGTTCAAAAAGACGATAGCCAGGAGGACTATGTCAAAAACATAAGTTATTGGCAATATTACGGGAATTTGGCAGATTATATACAATAAAAAATAAAATAATATATAAAACACTGCAGCATCAAAAAAAAAATAAGAGCAGCTTTATTTCAAGCACAACCTGTTTAACACAAAATACATTTCTTCTCATTTTCTTTTTTCAAACTGAAGACACTGAGTTGTTTGTTTGAATGAATGCGTGTTGCTTTGTGATAGACCAGCCGTCTGTCCAGGGTGTCTCTATGTCTTTAGACAAATATTATAGGCTACATATATTGAATCCTTGTGTATGTATTTACTATGAAATTCAGGGAAACTGTGATGTGCAGAATGTTGTCAGTAAAGTGCAGCAGCTGTGCAGTATTGAGACACAGATCTGAGAAAGAAACCGTTCATCAGTCTGTTAGTTTGTGTTTGGATGAGTCTGTAAAATCTGAAGAAGTCCAGGATCTGAACAGACTGTAGCCTGGAGTGATGGAGTCTGTGATGATGATTGATGATGATGATGATGATGATGATCAGGTCTTCAGCTGCTGGTATCTGGGGGTCACTGATGTTGTGTGTTCTTCAGAACATGCTGCAGGTCCGTCTGGATCATCTGAGACTGGAAATCACAAATATATATCAGATTATCCTCATTGTTTTGGATTGGTTTCAGTACATTCTGTCATTCTAGATGACTGCAGGAAAGTCTGATGAATCTGTCTGAATGTGTCATTTAATGATAGGAGTGCGGAGACAATAACAGTAAATGTAGCCAGATTAAAAACTTCAAACACGTACACTTTGGCTTTATTTTCTCCATACTTTTCTGTTTAATAAGTCTCTGTCTGATTTTCTCTTGTGATTCACTGGTTTGTGTTTCATTTCTGGCCTCCATTTTTCTCTCTGTGCTGTTGGTTTTTGCTCGTCTGTGGTTTCTGTTGCTGTAGAATATGTCTGTATGTTATTTCATGTCTAAATTCCGTCTGTATCTGTTAAATCACACAGACGACATAAAGAGTTTAGTTAAAACCAGTGGTGTCAGTTGAATGTTTGTTTATTTATTTATTCATTTGGTAATAGCTAACAGTCAACCTGAAAACACATTATTCAGTTTGATTAATGTATCAGAGCACAATTAAAATGTTCAGCTGAAAGAATGACAGAAAAGAGAAAAAGAAAGTGCAGTAAACAGTAATCATCAGCATCAGCTGTTCCTTGTATACTGGTTCAGATACAAGGAAACTAAACAAAGCAGAAGAATCAAGGAGAGATCATTTTGTAAATTGGTAAAGTATTTTTTGTATCAGCATCACTTTAAAGCACCATCTTTGCTCAGCTATGACTACCGAGCCCTTAAAGTGATAGTTCACCCCAAAATTATTATTATCATCACTGACTCTCTGTTTAATGTCGTTCAAAAATGAACTCTAAATAAGAGATTTTTCAAAAGTACTTTAGTATGGAAGGCCATTTCCACAACTGAAAAAAAGGTGGCCTAATTGCGAAGTTTTATCTCACAGTTCTGACCTTTTCTTCTTGAGTTTACATCTTGTAATACTGACTTAATTTCTCAGAATTCTGACTTTATAACACATAATTGTGAGTTTATATTTTATAAATTCTTAAATTCACACTGCAGTTTTCAGTTTTTTTTCCCACATATGAAATTATTCCATTAACTACCAAATCCCAAACCTGCCAATTTATCATCATTAATATCATCATCATCATCCTCATCATCATCATCATCATCATTAATATTAGTAGTAGTATCTCTGCCCTATCACTGATGGTCAGAAATTTTAATTTTATTTTCATACTGTAATACACAATTAATGAATAAAAACCTCTTCAATAAATAAAGTGGTTTAATCACCTTGTGATGAGCTGAAGAGAGGAAACACACTGCAGATCTGACATCTCTGCTGTTGCTGTGTGATCTGAGCTTCAGAATAAGGATTTGAGAGTTTATAGACACACAATGGTTCCCGCCCATCAGATCTAAGGAGGCGTGGCTTTGTACTTTGATTGGCAGGTTGTTTTCAGCACCTTACTGTCAATAAATCAACAGTTTTGCAACAGCAGCTCTCTCATGACAGAAGGAAAAATACACATACTCAGCAGAATATAAGTTTGGAAGAAAAAAAATTTGGTCAACCACTAGAAATGTGTTTGTTCTGTTTTTCAATGACTGAGAGAAGGTCTTGTATCCTATATTGAGTGAGTGAAACTGATCAGTTGTTTGTGATGAGTTGTCGTTTTACTTCCTTATTTGTCTGTATGTAGGCCTATACACAGTCGTGAAAAACAAAGGACATCCTATTGAATTCCATGGTTTTCATGTAAAAAAAAAAATCATCTGGTCCTTGGCAGGTCTTTAAATTTGGAAAATAAAACCTCAGATGAACAACAACACATGACATATCACATCATGTACTGTCCTGATACACCTTTCTAGTTTTTTTTATGCATCATTTCATATGCGTTCTTTAATAGTTTTGGATGTCTTCAGTATTATTGTACAATGTTGAAAATAATAATAATTACAAAAATTAAAACCACTGTGTCACGGTTATGGTCTGTTTTGGTTCCGTTGCTCTGTTCTCGTTTACCTGTGTTCCCTTATTAGTTGCCATGGTTTTTGATTAATTACTCCACCTGTCTCGTCTCATGTTCGTCCCTGTTTTTATATTCCTTTGGTCTGCTGTTGATTTGCATTTGTGTTGCTGAATGTTGGATTTACTCCTGAATTTATTATTAAATACCCTGTTGACTGTTCCTTCGTCGTTCGCTTCATTCCTAGCCAGCTCACACGTTACACACTGAAGGAAGTGGTGTGTCCAAAACTAATAAGTTATACTGCTTTCAAGTCTTTATATATATGTGTGTGTTGTGTGTGTGTGTGGTGTGTGTGTTTGTGTGTGTGTGGTGTTTGAAAAAACCCCACTTAAGAGAATCCAGTTATTTAACTATTGCAATTACAACAGGAAGCACACTTTTTAAGGTGCACAATCTCCATCTCCAACATTGCCAAAAGACAATGAACACAATTCTGCACAAAATATGACAGTATAAGTTATCAGAACTTAAATATACACTGTATCTAATTTGCATATTAATGTGTTCTTGGAGCAGCATTTAATGAAAAATAATAATAATAGTGTAATAATTTGGATTAATATTCATTCCTATTTGAGGTTAGGAATATTGCTATATAATTTGTTTTCCTATTCAATTGTTTTGTCTCCCAAAATGCGTAATAAACATGATTTTAGTGTCCTCTACAGTGGACATGTATGAAATTTATGTCCTGTTTCATAACAGAAGGTCATTTTTTGATTTGAAACCCCATAACTTTTTGACATAACGTCTGAGATGTTGGTTTATGAAATACAATTTGAAAAGTAGTCTGATTTAAATTATAATTACACAGATTTGAAAATTCCGTTGGCTAATTACAGGGCCTAACGTTAACCCAACTGATGGAAATAAATAATAACTGAACTTGTAACAGTTTTGTTGCAAAGCACAGTATTATGGTGAAATTAGATCTCGTGTTTGTTGAGTTAAAACTGAATTATTGTTGTATAAGCATAGCAAGCATAATAGCAAAAAGGCTAACAAACTTAAGAGTTTTACCCACCAATTAACATTAGCCCTTCATTCATGACATGGATACCTTAATAATCATACAGAGAGAACATAGTTGCATACCTTTATCTTTTGCTCGTTTCTCCTCTTCTTCATTTCTTTTTTTCTAAATTGGGCACCTGATGGCTTTTTCCTTTCCCTGTCCATCTCTATTTATTTGGCACTCGACAATCAACAGATTTCCCATGATCCCCCCCAACACTGTCCCTCACGACCAGAAGTCAAGACTAAACCAATTCACCTTGGTGACCACAATCGTTTTGTATTACCTATTTTTATAAGCCATTTCACACAATTCAGAAAAACAAAAAATGTGCAGGAACTATAGGCCTGTATTTATAATATTATGAATGAAATGTGCGTTATTTGGAAGAAAGTCGAGGTGTGACTGACTTTAGCCCACTAATTCCATTAGAGTATTGCTCTAAACCAGGGGTGGCGAACTCCAGTCCTGGAGAGCCGCAGCCCTGCAGAGTTCAGCTCTGCAGAGTTTCAAGTGTTAGTTAATTACTAAGTGTTAGTTATATACTTAATTACTCACTCTTGTGTTGTTCCAAAACCGTAACCTTCGTTCATCTTCGGAACAGTTTATATGAATCTAGAGAATACTTTCGTGTGCAAGTCAGAATTGCTGCGAGAAGAACGTTGAATGAAAGTAATTATATTTATGACTTTATTTGCATAAAAGCACATGGTTTTTCTACCGTTTCTTTTGTTTGCTTCTGTTGTAATCTCTTTCTTGTGAAACTGAATACTCAGTTTGGATTCATGTGTATATCGAAGATTATCTGTGTAGATTGCTTTCTGACAGATTTTTCACCCATTGGGGATCGCCGGAATTTAAAACTCAGCAGGCACCAAAAATAACTCTTCTTCAGCCTTCCTCTTGTGTGCATGCTTCCCTATCAAAAACAGAAGACCCTGAGAAGAGTGCAGATGAAAACACTTAGGCACAAGCATTGATTGCTGGGTCTTGGCGTCTGCGATCTTCACATGTGTACTATGACTGCCTACCCCGCTGTTCCTCGAGTCTCTTCCATATTGCGCCGGTCTCATAGCGTCCTTTCTAAAAGCAGATACATTTTTTTTTAGGCATTCTGACCCCAAGACTTAACTATTAAATGTAATGCTTTATAGTTATTTTCTTATACTTTTTTTTTTGTGACTTTGTTTTGTTCTATGACTTTGTATTTTGTGAAGGTCAGCAATCTTCTTCTGCACATAAGAACTATATTCTTATTTTTTTCTTATTGTGGTGGATAGGGAATTTGGCCTTTGTGTTACATCATATTCATTCTCATGTGAAACAAAGTCATGGCTGAACATTTTCATGTTCCTAGTGTGCTGAAAATTTAAATATGAATGGGAATATAGAACTTCAGAAATTTTACTTTTAATATATTTATTTCAATAAGTTCTAGGTGTACAATTATTTTCATAATGTTTTTTTATTGAAAAGTTACATTTTTGTGAATTTTATTTTTATTTTTAAATGAGAGATCAAAGCGATAAACAATACAGATTTATTTTCACAACCTTCATTGATCATATTCACTTAGGGTGCCAATAATTCTGACCACGGCTCACTCTCTCTCTCTCTTTAGCCTACATAAAACAGCTGCATTATAAATATAACATAAGTAAAAAATAATACAAATGTTGCAAAACTTACAACAAAGTTTCCTCTTGTTCAGTAAAGTTTTTTTTATGGCAGTCTTTTTTCTGTTGCTATTATTTTCATTGGATTTGCTTCTCAGTTCCATAATTCCTATCATGTTTTATAGGCAACCTAATGTTAATTCAGATTAGCACAGTTGGTTTTAAATTAATCTAGTTTATTTTACTTCAGAACTCCATAATCCAGGAGTTAGTGATCTGTTCTTAATCTATGTTTCAGAAAAGAACATGATTAACCCACAGCAGTGAACACACACACACCGTGAACACACACCCGGAGCAGTAGGCAGCCATTTTTTGCTGCAGCACCCGGGGAGCAGTTGGGGGTTCGGTGTCTTGCTCAAGGGCACCTCAGTTGTGGTATTGAAGGAAGAGAGTGCTGTACATTCACTCCCCCCACCTACAATCCCTGCCGGTACGAGACTCGAACCCGTGACCTTTGGGTTATGAGTCCGACTCTCTAACCGTTAGGCCACGTTGTTATGATGTTAATTCCCTGCTTAGGCTATATGATTTATAATGTCTTAAATTGCATTTAATGGACGTGATATTCCGTATATATAATAAATGCATTGTGAAGTTGCTGACTCTTGAGTTTCTGCAGAAACACCTCTGCATTGACTCCATGACTAAATAATATATTGAAATATCCAGAAGGTATATCAAATGAAAAACAAATACATAATACTAGGAACAGTTTCAGCGTGGTTTATTTGTTACACTACATCTCTATATTAAATGATTAGTTAGCTAAATTTTGAAAAAAAAAAAAATCTCTGGATGAGACTAAATACATTTAATTACCAAAAGAAAAAAACTAACAGCAGATGGAGATCATGCATCAGTACTTTACTGCTATTCCTGCAGGTAAAGCAAAATAAAATGGACTGAAAATTGCCTGCTGAGTATTTTAGGTTGTATTGTTGAACAGACTGAACATTTTGTACGTGTACTTTGGAAGGTGAATATGGATTATTGAATTTTTAATAATGAAAATGTGTGTGAAATGTTTTGAATTGAAAGCTTCACAACTTAAATATACAACCATGTTAAATTTCAGTCCCTAAAAATGCAAGCACTGTTAATTCAATACATTTATTTTCATTTGTCATTATTTCACTTACTATAGTGAGTGCCACAAGCATCACAGGAACACTATAGATGTTCCTGTGATCTTCTCTCAGCGGTTAATCTGCAGTAATACTGATGATCTCCAGTAGAGAGCGACACAATACTGTCTGATACACTTTTATGTATGCAAGTAGAAAGCATTTTATTTCTGATGACTTGCTTCTTGCGTCAGACCAAGGCTGCATCTCATTGCTAGTTTTACTTTATCATGACATACTCATAGATCGATTACAAAACTATACAGGTATTCAAGGGCAGGCTTTAAGATGGTTTAGATCCTACCTGTCCGATCGCTACCACTTTTAAATACCCCTCAATTATCACCGGTAAAGTATGCAGTGCCACAAGGATCTGTCCTAGGTCCTCTGCTATTTTCAATATACATGTTGCCCCTTGGTAATATTATTAGAAAATACGGGATTAGCTTCCATTGTTATGCTGATGATACTCAACTATATATCTCAACAAGACCAGATGAAACTTCTACATTTTCTAAGCTAACAGAGTGTGTTAAAAATGTAAAAGATTGGATGACCATTCTTTGTAAACAGATTTACAAAGGATTATAATTTGCAACTAGACGGGTGTACTGTTACTTCCTCTACAGTCAAAAATCTGGGTGTTATATTAGATAGCAACTTGTCTTTTGAAAGTCATATTTCCCATGTTACAAAAACATTGTTGGAAGCATTCTTCCATCTTAGAAACATTGCCAAGCTACGAAACATGTTACCTGTTTCTGATGCAGAAAAGCTAGTTCATGCATTCATGACCTCTAGACTGGACTACTGTAATGCACTGCTAGTTGGTTGTCCTGCATCTTCAATAAACAAGCTACAGATAGTCCAAAATGCAGCGGCTAGAGTCCTTACCAGGTCAAGAAAATATGATCATATTACCTCAATTTTAGTCTCTGCACTGGTTACCTATTAAGTTCCGTATCAGTTACAAAATATTATTACTTGCCTATAAGGCCCTTAATGGTTTAGCTCCTGCGTACCTAACTAGTCTTCTACCACGCTACAATCCATCACGCTCCCTAAGGTCGCAAAACTCTGGACTTTTGGTAGTACCTAGGATAGCAAAGTCCACTAAAGGAGGTAGAGCTTTTTTGCATTTGGCTCCCAAACTCTGGAATAGCCTTCCTGATAACGTTTGGGGTTCAGACACACTCTCTCTGTTTTAAAGACACATCTCTTTGGCCAAGCATTCAAATAATGCATCTCATAATCTTGTACTGCAGTTATATCTGATCAAATGCACATTATTATTCTTTAGTTTGGGTTAAACAAATACATTTTGCTTGGTTGGAACAGCAGCTACGCTAATTATGTCTCTATGTGTTTCTCTGTTTCTGCTGGGATTGAGATCCCGTGGTAACTAGGATTTACACAAGCTTCAGTCTGGATCCAGAACACCTGAGAAGAGATGATGCAACCCCTCAGAGGACCTCAGATGATGCCAACCCTGAAACAACATACAGAACTACCACATTTTGCTATAAGTTTGATTGCATCATATAATAATTGCTGTTAATAGTGTTCATCGTCTGTTTGATTACGTCTTTAATTGATTTTTCCGTACATTTCTGCCATATGTACATTGACTGACAGTCACCACTGATAAGCTACCACTAAATATTGTAGAAACTTAATTTGCTGTAAAGCTGCTTTGCAATGATTTTTATCATGAAAAGCGCTATACAAATAAACTTTATGGTTATTATGGTTATATTATGGTTATTATTTTATTGTGAATTTAATTTAATTTAATTTTAAGTGAAGTTAATACTGAAAATCTGTCCCAACCACTGCTACTTTCTTACTTATTGAACCAGAAAAATAAATTTGAAAGAGTATAATTTTTAAACTATTCTGAAAATAATACAAATGTTGTATAATCTATAATAATAGATGCAACCAATTTTACTAATTGAGAGGTTTATTAGTGAAGGAATAATTATCTCACAGAGATCAGGATTAAAAGATGAAAGAGTCCCTGAGGATCTGACCAGACTGTAGTGTGGATGGATGGAGTCTGTAATCATGATGCTGTTGTGTTTAGCTGCTGCTGTCTCGGGGATGCTGTGTGTTCTTCAGAACATGCTGAAGTTTCATCAGAATGAAGGTTTACAGGTCCGTCTGGATCACGTGAGACTGGAAATCACAAGCATAATCAGATTATCCTCATTGTTTTGGATTTGTTTTATGTTCTCAATCTATAACACATTCTGTCGTTTACACACATTCACACATCTGTAAACGTTCATCTTACAGAAAATCTGATGAATCTGTCTGAATGTGAAACTTTAAGACAGGTGTGTGGAGACTAGAACTTCCATAATGAACAAACACTTACAGTCTGGTTTTATTATCTCCATACTGTCACATCTAACAAGCGTCCGTCTGCTTTGCTCTTGCGTTTCACTGGTTTGTGTCTCATTTCTGGCCTCCATTTTTCTCTCTGTCCTGTTGTTTTATTTCCTATCTGTTTTCTGATGCTCCAGCAGTTTTCTCCGTGTTATCTCGTTTCTACACTCCATCTCTAGCTGTTAAATCACACAGATGACATGAAGAGTTTAGTTGAAGCCAGTGGTTTTAGTTCAAGAGCAAGTTCAGTTTATATCATCCATGTGACTAAAGCGGTAACAGAAAATAGTCAACAGTAGGCATGTAAGCATTCACTCAAATCAGTGCAATAGAATTCATGATACTGATTTCACAATACGATTTTCTCACGATTCTTGTTTTAACAAAATTAGGTTTGTGACAAATTGTAAATGAAAGAAATGTGTACTTTTATTCATCAAGGATGCATTAAACAAATGCTGCACATTTCTTTGTGAAATTGAAATGTCAAAAAGCAAAAATGAAGTGAAATATTAAAACGAATCCCAAATCAAATAAATAAATAAATACATTTCTTCATATAAACAAACTAAGGCTTCATCTGTGTGTATTGATTCTAATCTGATTGGTTAATCACCACCTTGTTCCAGCGTCAACAAAGATGTTGATCCAGGAACATGTCAAAAAGAACATTATTTTGTGTATTTGGTGTAATGAAATGTGTTTATGTGGTTTAAGGTTCAAAAAACACATTATTTTCCACATACAGTACATTAATGTTTCTCCTCTATGCCCAGCCTTTCTGAAACATGTCGATTTTTACAAAGCTCATCATTCTAAAAAGCAAGGTGTGTTGTGATTTGACAGCTATCCAGCTATCAGCTATCTTAAGCCTGTGACGGAAATGTTACGCCCCTACCATACTGTGATGCAGAGTCACATTTAATTTAATAATTAAAGTGATTATTACGTTTTGAATATGTTTTTTTTCTTCCAAAAACGCATCGATTTGCTACAGAAGGCCTTTGTTCACCCCAAGGTGCCGTGTGAGACACTTTTCTTTAAGGATGGGCGCTTTTTATTTAACTTCTTTTGGACTGATGCATGCAACACCCGCTGAGTGCCATTAAACAGCTTGGAAGATATATACATTTTTTTAATATAACTCCGACTGTGTTCATCTGAAAGAAGAAAGTCATATACACCTAGGATGACTTGAGGGTGAGTAATTTATGGCCTAATCTTCATTTTTGGGTGAACTAACCCTTTAAGCAATTTAATCCGCACAGCACCACACCTAGGCTATTTAACCTGCAGTTACTGACACTGTAAAAATATGGCATTAATGATATTTATTATTAATGTCATGAAAATTGTTTAGGCTAATTATTGCCTATCAAATTTTGGAATTTCACTTTTATAAAGGTTTACTAATACTATAGTTAACTCTGGATTCAATAATTAAGAGCCTGCAATATAATGGAAAATTGTTAAATGCATTTTAAGAATTCAAATATATAATTTGTTTTTCCATCCATTATATATTAATAAATAATTTGTTTATTCCAATTGCCCTAACCCCAGCAAAACATTTATGGGGGACTGTGTGGGCCAGATGGGCTGAATTTTAGCACCAGTCCAGCCCTGATGATTCTCCTCTTCTAGGGCCAGAAAGAAGACTTCTAATAATAAAAAGTTGTTGCTGCTTCTGGAAACCTGTTTGCTTTGGCTTCATATATCTGGTGTTATGGTATTTATTCTTTTAATGTGTTGTAGCCTGGAATATTTAGTGTGCATACTCATTGTATCTCTGTGTGTTGGAGATTTGATTTAAAAAACAAAACAAAACAAAAACATATTATTCCTGTGGTAGAAAACGTTGTGGCACCAAGCTAGGCTATGAAGGGGGGCCCTTGGGTTTGCTATAGCCCCAGGGCCCTATGTGTTCTTAATCTGGGCCTGGTTATCAGAGTCAAGTTTCACTTTAAATGGGTCATATGATTTTCCTTTCTCTTTGGAGTGTTACAAGCTGTTCGTGAATAGATAAGATCCCTGAAGTTGCAAAGACTAAAGTCTCAAATCCAAAGAGATATTTTTTATAAAAGTTAAGAGTCAGCCACGCCTACCTAAAACGCCTCGTTCTAACACGCCCCCACATGTCTACATCACTATGTGGAAAGATTTGCATAACGCCGCCCAAATGTTCACGCAAAGAAATAAGGCGTAACTTTTATTCTCGCTGTTGCCGCCGCCGCCATGTTGTGAAGACACTGTGTGTTTCTTTGTGAAAGCGAAGCTACTTTGTTTGGTCTTCCAAAAGAGGACATGACTAGAAATCAGTGGTTAAGTTGTATTTACAACACTGTTCCAGAACACTTCAACCCAAATATTCAGATGTGTGCAGCACATTTTATGGAGGACTGTTTCCTGATCCTGGGAGAGTAGACTACAATGCCAGCTGTTCTGACTCACAGACTGTAAGTACGTTTACATATTTAAAGAATTTTTTCGGTTTGATGAACAGTGTAGAGTAGCGCTTGTTGTTCGTCATTTCTCCGATCACAAATGCAGACATGGTTTTATGTTTTTGTCTCGTCGCTCCGGGACAGGGCATCACAGTATGGTGAGGGGCGTAACATTTCTGTCACACGCTTGAGGTATTCGGCCAATCACAACGCACTGGATAGCTGGCCAATCAGAGCACACCTCGCTTTTCAGACCGATGAGTTTTGTAAAAATCGGCGCCTTTCAGAAAGGCCGGGGCATAGAGGAGAAACAATAACGTACAGTATATGGAAAATAATGTGTTTTTTTACCCTTAAACTGCATAAACACATTTCATTACACCAAATACACAAAATAATGTTCTTTTTAGCATCATATGACCCCTTTAAAGCACAGTCTTTGTTCAGCTGTATGGCAGAGTGGGGTAAAACGCCCCCTACTGTTTTCCCCAAAATATCCACTAGATAAAATCAAGATACATTTTTGCAACTATGGACTATGTTGACACGGGTGATGTAGAAGTATAAAAAATAATTTTAATCTCAAACTGCCTGTACTCTGATTTAGCTGTAAATCTATAATGCAAATTGCTTTGTCAGACTGCAGACTGCTTTGACAGAATACAGGTACCGTACTTTCTTGCATGCAAAACATGGACTGCAAAACTCGTTCAGTAAAAAATTCTTACTACTATCTTTGCCAAGTTGTATTTTTTGACATTTCTATTTCACAGTACAGTAATAGCTTAAATATTGAATAATAAAAACTCTTAACAAAAAATGAAATATGAGTGTTTTAATCACCTTGTGTTGAGCTGAAGAGAAGAAACGTCCATCACAACTCTGAGATCCCTGCTGATGTGCTGTCTGAGCTTCAGGGGGATTTATATATAATGAGAAGGTGTGCATTGAACAGCAAAGGGCTTCGATTCCGAGAACTGAAAGTTTCTGATATTCTGCGAAAAACTAAATAATACTCAGACTCTGATACTCTGCGAACAGCAAAGGGCTTCAATTCTAAGAACAGGAGACATGTCAAAATCGAGAGGGGCGTTGTTTTGACTGAAGTTTGTCTTTGATTGGCTGCTTGTGTGTTGTTTGCGCTACAATTGAACTGCTCTGTTACCACAATGTCACTGCAGAGCTAGAACTTCCTCCTCTCTACTAAAGTATAACACCTGCATTATATTCATCTGAAAACCAACAACACCACTAAGACCTTACAATGACTGTTCCTCTGACTGATGGCTAATACAATAATGATATTGCAGTTTAATTGAATGATGTACAAATGACTGAAATAAAATAAACACTAGCATTATCATTATGTTGCTGAATGACACGTGGAAGGGATGAGAGCACTTTTAGTCAGACAGATGGACACAGTTACTGGCTGATATTCATATTCAAAAATAACATCTGATACATCAGTCATTAATTATGTCATACAAAGTCAAAGATCAGGACAAGATGCAGGATCGTTACAGCTAATTGTCTTAGCTTATAGACAACATTGTGAAACCACTCTAAAGACTGATTAATATTTGATGAAATTTTCAAACTTTGCATAAACTCATCTAAAACAAATCTTGAACTATTAGTTAAAATTCTTCTAATACCATAAAAAAAAATCACAAAACAAGAAGGTAAAGATATAGATTGAGTGTTCATGCAGAATGTAGTCAGTAAAGTGCAGCATCAGTGCAGCACCGAGACACTCACAACGGATCTGTAAACAGTCATGCAGAAAGTCAGTTTGATGAATCTGTGTAATGTGCTACTTTACAACATGAAAAAAAAACAGCAGTGAACTGACTTCATGCTGTCTAATGCAAACAGCTGTCTTGTGGTTTGGTGGTTTGTGTCACCTTCTGGCTTCTTTTTTGTTTCCCCATAGTGCTGTTGGTGCACCGTTCTATCTATCTATCTATCTATCTATCTATCTATCTATCTATCTATCTATCTATCTATCTATCTATCTATCTATCTATCTATCTGTCTGTCTGTCTGTCTGTCTGTTATAAAATAATATGTCTTACACTTGGATGTTTAAGCAATTTCTCTTCAAAATTATTATTAATTATAAAATAATAATTTCTATAAAGATATGATGCATATAACACAGCAAAGGTGTGATCATCTTTGACCTGGTTTTGCAGCGAACTCTTGCTTAATAATTTTTCTGTTATTCCGACCAGGACTTCATTTCCGAATAAAATTACGTTTCATAACAGCGAAGTACATCTGAGAGATGTCACGCTAAGCTGCATCAGACAGTCCTTAAGTGGATGAAGTCCTTAAGTGCGTAAAGGCTTGTGCAAAACAAACATAAACATTTTTTCATTAAACACTGAGTCATCCAACATCTCGAGACAGTGGAGCCGCTGGATGAATTTCTGCACACGCACAGCGGCACACCTCCAGATGTTACAGATACAATAAGCTAACATCTTCTCCTCCGGCGGTTGCCATGACAACAAACAGTCTCTATGGTGTGAGAATAGGAAAAGGCGACAGCACCACATCTCTCAAGGGGAAAATAAACTGTAGGCACACATGCATTTTTTTTTTTCACAACAACCACACAGATTACAAATCAATCATACAGAGCAAGCAATAATCAGTTTACTTAAATTAGCTCAAAACAAACAAAAGAACCCCTGAACACACAAGAAGAAACCATTGCAAACAAAACTTACTTTAATAAATGTATTTCACGATGTAAATTGTGGCTGTGGTTTTGATGACAATAACTGAAATACACAAGGCTGGACTTCTTCTCTACAGCATATCAGTTTCAATACAACAGTACAAAGTACATTAGATACTGCAGCAAGAGACTGGACAGGATTCACATTTATGCTTTTACTGTTAGCCTGTCAACAAATTACAGTACAATGTCA
The DNA here is from genome assembly GCA_018155175.1 of Sinocyclocheilus anophthalmus. Lineage (NCBI taxonomy): Eukaryota > Metazoa > Chordata > Actinopteri > Cypriniformes > Cyprinidae > Sinocyclocheilus > Sinocyclocheilus anophthalmus. The sequence goes on along the minus strand of JADLZN010003278.1, from coordinate 42,117 downwards.
TTGTGAAAAACTATTACAGCAATACAAAATCAGTACGGTAAACACTGGAAACAGCCTTTAGGCAGAAATGTACATGTAACACTATAAAGCACCTTCACATACAAGCAACATGCAAATATAATAGCAAATGTTATGTTATTTAAGCATATATAAATACACATTTTACGTATTATATAAAAATGAATTGCATGAATATGCGTATGTCTTTGTGAGTGAGTCCTGTGATGGACCGTCGTCTGTCCAGATTGATTCTCTGTCTCTGAGATGCTGTTATAAACTCCAGCATCAGATCTTACATATGACAAGCGGTTTGAGAGTGGATGGAAATATGCAAATAAGTTTTGCCTAACTAAGTCAGTCTTACAAACAGAATGGATGCTGCATTCATTTAGAATAAGGTGAAAAGATGAGTAATGAATGCATATACAATAAACAGTATGGAAGGATGCAAAAACATATGCACCTTACTTTGCAACACAGAAGTGATTTTCTGTGAATGTGCAAGACTTCAGATTCATCAGCTGCAATATGGAAATAACTAAGATTAAAGTGTCTTAAATGGTAAAACAGTTTACACTACAGACCAGTGTATTTATAACTATGACAATTCATTAAAATAACATTGCAAGCAATACAGCATGTTTCTTAACTTTGGCCCTCGAGGTCCACTTTCCTGCAGAGTTCAGCTCTCACACCTGAACAAGCCGATCAGGTTCTTCAGAATCACTAGAAACCTTTTGATCACGGTTGGAGCTAAACTCTGCAGGATCCCGAGGGCCAGAGTTCAGAGCCTCTGCAATACAGCAGCAGTTTTTGCAATCTCAGGCAGCATAACGAGCTGTTTTGTGCAACTAAAAATAAGCCAGATACATTCAGTTTACAAACAGCCTTGAACGCACTTCTGTTAGAAATATCTGTTTGTAGATTGAATGTATCTGGACTCCTCCAGTTATTTTAGAATATATTAAATGAATCACAAAATACAGGAATACAAAAACACACATAGTAAACGAAAATGCATGAAATATAAGGCAGAGCAAATTGAAACAAATATTTAGTCAAACAAAAATGAGTCTCTGTGTGATTCAGATGCAGATCAAATGTTCATGGTGTGAAAATGATCAGAGTAAAGTGCAGCAGCTACAGTTCAATAAAACACTGACCTGAGAAAGAAACGGTTCATGAGTCTGTTTGTTTGTGATCAGATGAGTCTGTAGTCTGGAGTGATGGAGTCTGTGATGATGAAGATGAAGATGATGATGATGATGTTCAGCTGCTGGTCTCTCAGTGATGCTGTTTGTTCTTGAGAACATCTGAAGGGTTTTGACGTGAGGATCTCACCTCAGCTTTTATGTCAGACTAGAAATCACAAATATATATTTTAGATGATCTACATATATTGTTTTGAATTTATAAGTGTATGTTCTTGATCAGTAATACATGTCCGCTAAACAATCACACGTCTGTTTCATTCATAGGTCATTGCAGAAAGTCAGTGTGATGAATCTGAATTAATTTGTTGTTGTTGGTAATATACCAACTATAGTAATATAAACAAATTACTTTACCCAATACTCTACTAAGTTTTCTACAACTATAGGCCAGCCTTCAATAAGTATCTTCCATTAGAACTATATATCTACTATATATATATATCTCTAGATATCATATATATATATATATATATATATATATATATATAACCCATACCCAAAGTAACAGGAAAGGGTTAACGTAAGTGGTGTGTGCAGTTATAAATGTGGCCTGAAGGTGTGCAGGTGAGCAGTCAAGAGAGCAGAGCCAGCGTTATGAGTGAGTGACGTGACATGTGGCCAAGTATGGTGACCCATAAATTAGTGCACACACACAGCAGTGAACACACACCCGGAGCAGTGGGCTGCCATTTATGCTGCGGTGCCCGGGGAGCAGTTTGGTGCCTTGCTCAAGGGCCTCAGTCCCTGCCGGTACGAGACTCGAACCCGCAGCCTTTGGGTTACGAGTCCGACTCTCTAACCATAAGAGAGTCGGACTTCCCCGTATATACAGCATTATTGCCGTTTTGAATCCTCCTGTGAAAGGTTATTTCTTTGTGTATTTCACAAAATATTGTGTTTTTTTCTGTTTAAATTCATCTAATTTACATTGTATTATAAAAAAGGTTACGTGATGCGTGATATGCTCCGATGAAACAGAGTTCATAATTTTTTCCCTCATAACCACGAACTCGGTTGAGTCATAGTTTAAGATAATTCAGTTTCATCATTAGTAGATTTACTCTTAACATTCAGAGTGATGTTCAGTGATGTTGTGATGTGTTATTTTATTGAAAAGATGTGTTGAAAATGCCAACGTATATGCGGAATGTTGATTGCGTCGTTTAATTTACTAAGTGCTTTTTGCTTAGTCACAAATTCATGTTTATACTGCTTTATTAATCAGTATTTCTGCACGAAACTGAGTTTATGAGAGATTTCACATGTAAAAACTCAAGTTTAATGTGACACCATCTATTATGTGTTGATAGGAGAAAATCATTTCCTATGAACATTATTCATGGTACAACAGAGTGAAAATCATTTTATTAGATGCAGATCTGTAGAAAGAGGTCTTGTAACTTTGCACGAGTTCAGTGTTTAAAACTGATTACAATATGCATGTGCAGATTGGTTTTGTTCCTTCCCGTTTCTCTGTGGTTTCAAGCCACGAGGTTGTTGAATCAAAGATGGCGAGCCAGTGAAACTCCGGAGAAGAAATATCGCAAGCAGTGAAGTTTTCTACGAGCGATCTCTCAGAGATTTCTAGGATCTTCAGTCTCCACTGAACTTTTTCTTGAGTGAACCTACACAAGGATCAGATGAGAACTTTTGATCATATTTACTACCTGGGTAGATATTGACGAAAATACTATTTTTCTGTTTTTTTTTATGGGCCCAAGTTTTTTGTTTATATACTATTATTGAACTAACTGTATTTTCCTTTTACTTGATCAAATTGCACTTTCATATTCTAAAAGGAATGGTGCAATAAAACTGTGCAGTTGTTAAATATTACTCACGTGTTGTGGTTCTGACTCACAAATACTGCCTCCTAGAACCTAGGTCTTGAATTTGTGGTTCTATTATCTTTTAGCTGGAATTGAGTGGAATCGCTACATATATATAATCTTTATAATATCATGAATGTCTTCTGAGCTGTAATGTTGCTGATCTCCAGTAGAGAGATCACTTCACTGTCTGCCACTCAGTCACGTGATCATGATCTCCTCTGAGAAGTGAAAACAGTGAAAAAATAAAACAGAAGTATGTTTCAGAAACACTTTGACTGGTTTAATATTGCACCGATGATATGAAGGTTGGAGTAATGGCTTGCAGATCTCGAGTATTACATGCATTTGTGTTGTGCTTCGCTGTAAAAATGTGATAGTGGGGTGAATATTTAAAGTTTCAGAAAAAAACTGTGTAATATGTAAATATAAATAATGTATTTTTAGTTTATTCTCAGAAAATGGAATACTTATACATCTAGCATTAACTCTAATGGTGGATAAAACACTGTGTCAGCTTCAAAAATGATAATGATTAGCCAGATACTATTTTAGACATTTTTACAATGTATTTTTAACAGTATAGATAAGTCTGTCTACATGACTGTCACAGCTGGTTGCATTAAGGGATCACACGACTAAAGAAAATGACTCTGGAACAGACTTTAATGATAAATACTTGTAGAACAGAAAGAAACAACTAAACTAATGTGTAAACAAAGATGAACAGACACTAATGGAGAACTGCGAGTTTAAATGCATGGATGCAACGAATGGAATAGAGATAATTAGTAAACACCAACGGAATGACTAATGAATTCAACAATCAAAAATCTAACTAGAAACTGGGTCAAATGAGGAAGACAGACAGACAAAGCATACATTTTACAACGTCAAGTTAAAGCTGCCTTCGTGTTGTGTTTTAAACTCAAGTTTAACATACAGTAACATAGCTACAGTAATATCAGTGATTACAGTAGTGATTACTGTAAAACAATCAAATTCTGAAAAAACTAATATTTACAAATATCAAATACATTCACAGACATTCAGATTATATGAACTTTGCAGTTCTGAAGTGCAAGAACCAACCAAATGTATGCAACCTTCAATGCATTACTGTAATTGAAGTGCATTCACTTATGAATACTATGCATACTAATATGGAATAATGCATAATATCCTAAAATCTACAAAACAAAACCAAACGAAGTCAGAAATTCAAGTGTTTTAAATATGTACAAATATGATCAAACACTGAACAATGAGCCGTTTTACGTTATGGTTAAAAAAAAGAGCAGTTTAGTCTAGGGCTGCGTGATAAATCAAAATAAAATCTAAATATTGCTTAGTGCGATCATCTTGCGTTCATCTGAAAACACAAGCTTAGGATGAACTGGTCAGACAAAAACACACAGACGGACTCATTTCCCAGTTCTTCAAAAGTGTGCAAATATGTATATACAGTTCCAAAAAACACATCCAAAACTATAATCCGAAAGGAAATAAAGTTATTTTTGGTAGCTGACAAGAATGTAAATGGTCCCGCCAAATACAAAAATCTCCAACCATGTTTCTCATCATCTTCTTTTTCTTCATCATTTCCTCCTCCTTCATCTTCTTCTTCATCATCTTAATTTTTCGGTGGATAAAGTCTTGTGCATTACCACCGCCTTCTGTGAGCTAATAAGCACATTATTAGTTTTTGCTGCTTTCTAAAAAAACACTGTGTCAGAACTATCTGTGAAACATCAGATTTCTACATCTATAGTTTTCATGTTATTAGATTTTTAACAAAAATGTGATTTGTACCAAGGGGGTGTTTCAGGGGCACTGCTAGCAATTTTGGGCCCAATGAAAGAATATGAGATTGGGCCCCCTACCGCACCAAACATACACTATATTGCCCAAAGTATTGGGACACCCCCTTCTAATGAACAGGTTTGACTACTTTAGTCATTTCCACGAGTACAAATCTTAATGTTTAAGCATATAATGATATTCTAGGGAATTGTCTGCTTCTAATTTTATACCACTAGTTTGAACAGGACCCTTTTCTATTCTAACATGACAATGCCTCTGTGTATAAGGCAAGGTAAAAAAAAAATTGATCAGTCAGTGTTGAAGACTTGACCGGAATCTGCAGAAGCCCAGCATTGTACATACACATTTGAGACAAGCATAGGAACCCCTTCTTTAGAACAGAAAAAGCACTCCAAAACTGTGGCAACAAAGATGTAAGCATTTAAAGTCATACCAGAGGTGTTCAGCTGGCTTTCTGCAGACCGGTCAAGTTCTTCCACACTGACTCAATCAATCTTTTTTTTATTTTATCTATTTATCCTAAAATAATAAATAGGATGCCCCACATTTTGTCATGACAACCTCACACGCTTCCTGCTGCTGCTCTGTGTAAGCAGATTGTGAATTTGTAGATTTTCTGTAGCAAAACTAAAATGTGTTTAAAAGTGCGAGTGACCAAATCGTCCGGCTCGGTTTGCCCCCCCTCGAAGACATCTCTAATTTGACAGTTTACCATCTGATCGCACTCAGTGACTCTAGGCTACGTAGGACGGGAGGAAACCATGCAGTGAATGAGGTGAGATGATTTTGCTGGAAATGCAGAAATAAGCCATAATTTTGTTTTATTTGTAACTCTTTGGTAGATACATTTATAATTTCTATTACATTACTGCTGTTACTACTAATAAAACAGAACTCTGGGGGCCCCAAAAGTGCGTGGCCCTTAGAATCGTCCTAACTTTCCCCCCTTAGCGGCGCCCCTGGTGGAGTGAAATGGGGTTGAGTGGTCTAACCATATCTCACCTCATCTGTGAATGTCTCTCTGTGAATCATCAAACTGAATCTCCGCAGGTCTGTCTGAATCATGAGAAACTGGAAATCACAAACACAAAGATCTGATTATTTTCATACGGTTCATATGGATAAATGTTCAGGATCAGTTTTACTAGTGGTAAAACTAGTCAAGGCATTTGAAGCAGGAACCGATCACTGATATATTAACAGATTTACCAATCACCACTATTTTATTTTTAAAAGATCAGATCAAGACTTTAAGCTCTTAAGTGTCCCCTGCCACACTTTTAGAGTTAATATGCTGTGCACAAATTTTTTTTCAATTTAAAACAGTGGCTGAAGGAAGCACGTGTGAAATTCAGATAATCATGAAACAGTTGAAGATGAAAGACATGTAGGTACTGTCACACTGTCATATATTAAAGACAGTGGCCCCCACGCACTGCTGGGGGCCCCGCGATAACCTCCTTGTGCTGAGTTCGTCGTAGTTCGAAGATAGCCAGGATAAAAAAATTGGCATATTAAGATATTTAGCATTTCCAATTAATGTAGGCCTGTTACATTCTTCTTATTATTAGGCAGATTATTATTATTAGGTCACATTTATTATTAAATTACAATTAATTTGCCCCACAATAATTTCATAGCGCATCACTGCTTGACACGCTGTGAGGATAATTAAAGCTATTATAGGAATATTAAGGGAATAATCTAAGACAGTTATTTACCGTTATCAGCATATTCTGAAGTAGATTCGTCTTTTGTTGTCTCTGAGAGAATATGCCTCGTTAATGCAGCGTCAGATGCCCAAAGCGCCGTCAGCTTTCACTTTCTGTATAGTGAATTGGCTGAGATGAAAGGGGTCATATGATTATTTCGAATTTTCCTTTCTCTTTGGAGTGTTACAATTCTTGGTGCATAAAGAAGATCTGTAAATTTGCTAAGATTAAAGTCTCAAATCCAAAGAGATTTTTCTTTATAAAAGTTAAGAGTCAGCCACGCCTACCTAAAACGCCTCGTTCTAACACGCCCCCACATGTCTACATCACTATGTGGGAAGATTTGCATAACGCCGCCCAAATGTTCACGCAAAGAAAGAAGGCGTAACTTTTATTCTCGCTGTAGTATTGTTGCTGCCGCCGTCATGTCGTGAAGACGCTGTGTGTTTCGTTGTGAAAGCGAAACTACTTTGTTTGGTCTTCCAAAGAGGACACGATAGAAATCAGTGGTTAAGTTGTATTTACAACACTGTTCCAGAACACTTCAACCCAAATATTCAGATGTGTGCAGCACATTTTATGGAGGACTGTTTCCTGAACCAGTAGCCTACAATGAGTCTGTGGCACAATGGCTGTTTCTATAAAGTGTCTCACTGACTCACAGCCTGTAAGTACGTTTTTTATATTTAAATAATTTGTCACTGATGATTCAAACGCGAGTTTTGGGCAGTTTTTGTTGTTTGTCATTTCTCTGATCACAATGCAGACATGGTTTTATGTTTACGCGGCGCGATGCAATGCATAAAAAGACAGTATAAGTCATTATAATCAGTTATTATGTCCCCACTGGATGCAACAAATGCCTTGTTTTTAATGGGTTTTATTGGTTTTGTCTCATCCAGTGATGTCCGGATCGCGAACAAATCGTTCTATTTAACCGGATCTTCTTCGTGAACCGGTCGAACCACATACATGTGGGCATCCAGGGAAATGAGAAAGTAGACAGTCTGGCAAAAGACGCAACAAAAAAAGAACATGTTGATGTCAAAATTAAATGGTCAAAAACAGAAGGGAAGAGTTTAGTGTGGAAAAAGATCATGCAAAAATTGCAGTGGGATAATGATATCAAAGGCAGACATCTGTACATGATACAAAATATGATAGGTATGGAAAGTAAGAATGGAAATAAAAGGAAGGAACAAGTCATAATAAATAGACTGAGGATTGGACATTGCAAGCTAAACAAAACTCTTCATGTTATAGGAAAACACTGTAACACACCCGACAGGACTCTGTGATGAATGTCAGGAGGAGGAATCAATTAAGTGCTTTAATTATGTACATGCGTGTAGGTTAAGCACATGTGTCACACAGCGGCTCCGTTCACAGTAGTTCCACAGGAACTGTTATCATTTACATGTGTGGTGCGTTTCAAACTCCATCTCTGCATGTTGTTGGGATTTTTGGTTTATTATAACGTTCATCTGGGAACGCAACGTGCGCCATTTCATCAGATTTGTAAGGTAAATCATTTATAAATCTACGCAAACTCAGGAGAATACACCGCGGTTTCAAAATAAAAGCTCAAACCCTCACTCTGAGTTTACACGTTTTGATGTCCACATATTCTTTTGGCTATAGCATTTCTGTCCTAAAGAAATGGCCAAATATTAAAGATTAAGTGGACATTTGAATGAAATGGTGCTTGGTCAATATTAAACAAGGATTAAATCGCACAGCAATGTGTAAAAACAATAATCAGGCCGTTGGTGCCCTCTGCAGGCCTTTGTTGTAATGCGTAATGTACATTAGCTCGATTGTTTATAATACATTATGTATTTTAACAGTTATGTTCAATAAAACCATATGATTTTTTGCTTTTGATACTTTATTTGAACTAATTGTTATTGCCTCATTGCTGTTATATATGTATTTAAGTAATTTTAAAGGCTATTGTTCACTTACACCTATTTTTATTACCACAAAAAAATGCATTATAATTATAGGGCACTATGAAATACGTTTTTATTTCCAAATTCAGTTTTTTCCATTTTCATTTTTCTATACTCTCTTTTAATGGTTAAATTAAATTTTATTAATCAAAAAGCCTGTCTAATTAATTGAGTTTAACTGTTTTACATTCTGTTTTCCATTATTTTCTGGATTCCTTTTTAATGGTTCCATTACATTTTAATTATCAAAAGCATCTCCAATTAATTGATAAAAAAAAAAAAATAAAGTATGATTTTTTTCAGAAATACTGCACATTTACATTTTTTTCTCCTAAATAAATTCTGGTAAATAAGATTTCTGGTAAATACTCCTTTAAAAAGTGTGTTTTATTATAACTGTATTAGTAGTAGACTAGAAACGTGGACAGTGGTTGTCATTCTTACACTACATACGAACTTTTTTTTTTTTTTTTTTTTTTTTTGATTTCGTGATCTTGACTCTGAGATGGATGCACTTTACTTTTGCTTTAAAAAAAGGATTTCATAGAAATTTGGATTTCATTTGGTTTACTAAAATATAGTTTAATCAAATATTCTTAAGTAAAATTGTTGAATTTTTGTGGGAAATTAATCGTTTAGATTACAAGTACATTGCCTTCGTGGTTTAAAACATAAATAGTCCCAATACTGCGAAGCAATAACCCTCCCAACCCCTCGGACGTTTTTTCAGCGTTTTCCCCCGCTGCGCCACTGATTAAAGATCATAACACTCACAGTTTGGTGCGTCTCTATTAATGCTGCTCTGTCTGACTCGTTTCTTGCTCGGTTTCTCTTCTGTGTCTCGTCCTCTTTGCTGGTTATTACGTGATTCCTGCAGTTTGTGATGCTCCACAGATCTTCTGACATTCATTTATGTTGCAAAATGTACTATTTAGAGTTAAAAATGAAGTTTGATCATTATTTATTTTATTTTGCACAATGATTCCACTGCTGCTCTGAGATCTGCTGTTGTGTCTGAGATTGAGCGCTTTATACACTCTCACCAGACTCAAGTCAGGAACCTGACACTCACGTTTCCTGTGACAGGAAGTCCTACACAAACTCATTTCAGGAAGTCGAACTGACAGTCGATGTTTCCTGTTTGAAAGTCATACCCCATATTAGGGGCGCGAGGCGTGCAAAACACAAATAGTACTCCAATGCATCTGCCAGCCGCGCGCAAAAGCTGAGCTGATCAGTCCATGTACTGTAGCTTCTGTTACTCATAAAATCCCCAGAGCAGCACTGACAGCACGTTTCTGTACAATTGAAACAATATTTTATACACTTTTAAATATACTCCTCATCATACATAGAAAATACACTTATTAGTTATTTAAAATATAAGATCAATATATAATGAATATATACAAAATGTATTTAAAATGTATTGCCCACATCTTTTTATAGATTAAATAATTAATTTCAAATGTATTGTAATTATGTTAACATTCCCTTTATATGATATGCTTAACTACATGTTTATGGTGTCTTTAAATAGTACAATCAAGTACACTATTACTATGTCATTATAGTAGCACTTTTTCCACATTAAAATATAGCACTTAAAGTACTTTATGCTAAAAGTATACTTACTGTTAAATTGTGAATTTTGGTACACATCTAAACACATATGAATGAATAATTCAAGTGACGTGACGTGACATGTGGCCAAGTACGGTGACCCATACTCGGAATTAGTGCTCTGCATTTACCCATCCAAAGTGCACACACAGCAGTGAACACACACAAACCGTGAACACACACAAACCGTGAACACACTCCCGGAGCAGTGGGCAGCCATTTATGCTGCGGCGCCCGGGGAGCAGTTGGGGGTTCGGTGTCTTGCTCAAGGACACCTCAGTCGTGGTATTGAAGGTGGAAGCGCTGTACATTCACTCCCCCCACCTACAATTCCTGCCGGTACAAGACTCGAACCCACAACCTTTGGGTTATGAGTCCGACTCTCTAACCATTAGGCCACGACTTCCCCAATCGTGCTATTAGTGCATTTATAGTAGCCTAAGCACAGTAACCTATAGAGTTTTACTTCATTTCTACTGTATTGTTCATGAAAATCCAAATAGAACTTAGTGATGTTATATATAAAAATCCATTAAAAAGCGTTTGTAGCACACTTTAGACAAATGCAATTTTATAACAATTTATCTGACTACACTTAAAATCAATTGAAGTGTTAGTGCTTATTAATGTATTTATATTAAGTGTACTTAAATAGCACAGTTAGGAAAATACTTATTAACTATTACATCACTAACGTATGTTAAATAAACTAAAAATAAACTAAAATCCATTTAAATATCAGTGGTGTTTAGTATAATTTTGCAATTGCACTGAAGTGCTACTGAAGTAGAAATATACTTTTGATTAGTGTATTTGCAGTGTATGACTTTTATAATTTTATTTAGAAAAAAAGAAAAGAATGTACCACAAATGTAAATTTTTTAGTGCATTCAAGTATACTTTATTTTTACGTGGGTGTGTCAGTACTGTAGGTTGTGTGTGTGTGTGTGTGTGTGTGTGTGTGAGTGAAGTGGTGGGATGTGTGTGTGTGTGTGTGTGAGGGAGAGTGGTGTGTGTGTGTGTGTGTGTGTGTGAGGGAGAGAGAATGGGAGAAAGAGAGTATGTGCTTTCCGTAGGCTACATAATAAAACATAACTTATCCTATGGTTTTGGTTATTTTGCTGTTGTAGGCTGTAAGGGCTTTTGAAATAACTGAAATTGTTGAACTGATATGGAGAGAATCTGGCTCAAGACGGGCCTGGAACTATAAGTCGTGCATTTCCTTGAAGTGCATTTTTCACAGCAGTAACTTATATTATGAAAAAGATTGAAAAATTGTGAAGAATTGTGTTCTGTTGTCACAAGATCCTAACAAGCCAAAAGGTATTTCATGTTTTGCACACCAGCTTTGAAGACTTCTTTCTTTATGGTCTGGGTATAACAGAATTGACAATATTGTCATTTTTGGACTCTAACCCGAAAACTCAAACGCACTGCACAAGTCTTTGAAGTTGGGGATTCTGTTACTAGAAACAACCGGCCCCCCCCCCCCCACGCAGTGAGCAAGTCTTTTCGTTCTCCACCAAAACTCCCACAAACTGCTGCTGTGTTTCTGTCAGGTAGCTTACTCATCTCTCACTCTCAGATTCATCTTTGAGCGATTGATGTTATGTAGCTAGTATTTATCTGAACTGGAACTGAACCTTATTCTGAATTGGATTCTCACTTTAAGGCGGATGGATCCTAACCCTGTATTTGATGCTTATCTTCTTTTTCTTCTTGTTTTGTGATTTTTTTATGGTATTAGAAGTACTTTAATAATAAACAGATCAAGATTTGTTTTAAATGAGTTAATGCATGAAGGTTTAAAATTGTTATCAAATATTCTAATCAGTTTTTCGAGTGGTTTCACAATGCGGTCTATAAGATCAATCAGCCGTAATAATCTCACATCTTGTTCTGATCTTTGACTCTTTTACTTGATATTTTACATTGAAATGTAACTAATATTCAGTACAGAACACAACATACAGTACATAAAAACCTTATGTGACTGCGCACAAGAAGTGCTTGTATGAAATAAATATTGATGACTGATGTATCAGATGATATTTTTATATGAATATATTTTTGAATATGAATATCAGCCAGTAACTGTGTCCATCTGTCTGACTAAAAGTGCTCTCATCCCTTCCACGTGTCATTCAGCAACATAATGATAATGCTGGTGTATATTTTATTTCAGTCATTTGTACATCATTTCTCAGTTAAATTTCAACATCAGCATTATATCAGCCGTCAGTCAGAGGATCTGCAGATATCAGGGTTTGTATCAGTCACTGTAAGATCTGATGGTTTTTCAGTTAAGTATACTGCAGGTGTGATACTTATATACACGAGGAGGAAGTTCTTGCTCTGCAGTGATAGTCATGATAACTGTTAAACTGTAGCACTAACAACACAAGCAGCCAATCAAAGACAAACTTCAGGCAAAACCAAGCCTTCTCAGTTTTGGCATGTTTCCTGCTCTTAGAACAGAAGCCCTTTGCTGTTTGCTGTTTGCAGGAGACTTGCTAGCATTCGAATCAAATCCTTTCAGAATATCAGTCTTTCTGTTTTAGAACCAAAGCCCTTTTCTTTCATAATGTGCGTCTTCTCATGAGGTGATAAAAATCATTAGTCATCATGTGCAGCCTGTCACGGTTCATGGGTTCACTGACTCATTTTCACTCTGTGTGTATGTGTGGGTGTGTCGGTGATTGCTGCTGATTGTTAATCTGCACCAGCTGTAGCTCATCAGCTGAGCTATATAACACCTGTGCTATCCGTCCTGTGTTGTCAGATCGTTTGGTGTTCCTGCTGTGTTCAGTTCTCTGTTCCTGTCCTTCGTTTCATGGGCGTTCGGTTCCAGGATTCACCCCCAAGGATCTTATGTACTCGGGATATCCACGGGTGCCCATTTGCGTCCCTGCGCTACCAAGAGTGACTATATCCTGCACATGCCTTGTTTGACTCTTGCCTTTGGTCTGGCTGGAACATTTTCCTAATAAACTGTTATATTTCACATTCGCTATTGAATCCTCCTTTTGTACCCGTGACACAGCCTTCCTCGGGTCCTAATGAGATTTAGAAGGAATAACACATTTATTAAATAAAAAATGTTTAAACAAAATTAAGATCTATCTTACTCAATAATTTATACTAAAGTTCAGAGTATCCCAAAGGATTATATCTAAGGGATGAAGTAGTGAATATCAGAAGAAAAGTTGAAGAAAATGCAGTGAGAAGAAAGAGTAAAGAGTGAAGAAATAAAGAAGTAAAATACAGTTTTTTAATGATTAATAAGAAAAGGTCAAATAGATGTATCCATTAATGTCACTCATCCATTACACTCTTAATAAAGGCTCTTTATTGGCATCAATGGCTCCACAAAGAACCTCGACCATCCATGAACATGTGCATGTGTAGTTTTGGTGAAGACTGCAAATATTACATCTTGAATATAAATCAAACACAATAGATGAGTAACATGAATATGAATATATGATTAATAATAATAAAATATAAATAAATGCATCATAAATCATACATTTATGAAAATCAAGGAAAATATAACAACACTGATTATCTGCATACATAAATTAGTGTAATTGTTTTTCAAACAGATTATGAAAACAAGGAGCTCTAAAAGATTTTAATTGCCGTTATGTATCATTTAGATACTACTGTCGTTTTTTTTGTATATTGAGCATTAGTTTTAAATGGTTTGGTCTTGTTAGTTTATGAGTTTTGTTTTTTGGTATAATAGATATTATATATGTTTTTATTAATTTGTATTTATTAGTTTTAGTTTATTTAGTTATTTTAGTACTTAAACTAAATGAAAATGAGAAATGTTTGCTTGGCAACTAGATAAAACAAATTTTTGACTATATATTTCATTTGAGTTCAGCAATGTTAACTTTATTGCAAGTAACAGGCAAGGTTTTAGTTAACTTTAATAACCCTGTAAAATGACATTGAATGTTAAAATGGTCTCGTATTTAGCATCAACTTTACTGTCTGTAATTCTCCACTAACTCCCTGCAGCTCACTGTTATGACAGAAATACTCCTTTGACTTTCTCGTGTAAATACAGTCCCAGGAGAACCACACTTCTTCACCGAATGTCTCTGGCCTCAACTATAGAGCATTAAGACTCAGACATCAGTATGTGACGAATGACTATCAATCTCACACTCATTCAGCCCAAAACAATGATCCTTATGACTGGTTTTGTAGTCCAGGGTCACATATTTACACTATGACTTGTGACTTGTGAGAAGGAGCAGTAAAGCAGACACCTCACCAGGAGAGCGCAACAGGAGACAGACATTACGAGAACTCGACTGAAATGCTAAACCTGTCACACAAACAATGCTTTGACAAATTCTTGACTTCAAGCAAACATTCAATGCCCTGATGTAATATGAAAACACAATCCCAATGAAACACAAAAAAGCAAAGCAAGGAAATACTGAGCAGAGAGTAAAACTCAACAGTAAAGACCAGGAGATCTTTCTGTGAATGAGCTGCTAATGCTGCGGTGATCTGTTGCTTTATTAGAGTATATACACAACTATACTGATTCAGCTTTGATCACAGGAATAAATTACATTTTAAATAGTACAAATATTTCACAATATTACTGCTTTTAAAGTATTTTGGATCAAATAAATGCAGGCTTGGTGAGCAGAAGATATTCTTCTTTAAACAAAACATTACAACTTTTAGTGTTCGAAAACTTTTGACATTTATTTTTATTCAGACACTTTAAAAGCAGATCTCAGAACTGCAGAGCGGGAGTTTCCCTAAGTGAAAGTTAAATGATGTGCGAGCTATAGACCTACTTGAAAATAGTGCTGTACATGTCACCCAAACACAGCACTGAACACCCACACAGGGAACAGTTGTGGTTTTAGTTCTTGCTGAAAGGTCTCACTTCAGTCGTGGTATTGAAGGTAGAAATGAGCGCTGGTTATTCACTCCTCAAACCCACAATTCCTGCTGGTACATATATATACTATAAAACACTGTGACATGTCTTTCATCAATACATAATCAACAATAGCTTTACCATTTATCTATTATATAAAAACAATGAGGATAATCAGACGTTTGTGTTTATAATGTCTAGTTTGTGATGATCCAGACAGTTTTATTCTGACTGACTCTCAGATGAGGTGAGATTCTCTCTGAACACACACACAGACTAAATACACTCAGTTCTGTTACTCTGACAGTGTGTGTATGTACTGTATTATACTGTCAGTTACTGTATGTGTGTGTTATAGTTCTGAGAGTGTTTTCTCTTCAGACAGGAGCAGCTCCTTTCACCGGACCAGCAGAATATACTTTATATTCAGTCACTGATTAAACAGTTTAATTTCTTGCCTCAAAAAGTCCCTTTTCATGACTCATAACAATATGTTTATTAACATGCTGTTAGTAAATTAACAATTGGTCCCTCTATATCTCTTTGCCACCTCTGAAAATTCTCAGTCCCTTAAAGTGTATAACGGCCGCGAAGCAAGAAAACACACATTCAAATGGTATTCTCAATACTTCAACTTTATTCATAGATACAAAGATATTATATAGGCATATGTCGAGGGGAGTTTCAACCCTTTAACCAATGAGGATATAGATGACATACATATAGGATCTTGGCCAAGAACATGTGTTTATATAAAATGGCCACATGTACAGAAAAATATGGACATATTAGGAATAAACTTCACGAAGGATGCTGAACTATCTCCATAGTACAGCACGAACCCCATTACCTTAGAGTCCTATATCTCATGTCCTTATTTGAACATTTGAACCAAGAAAAGCTAATGCATACATGTGCGCATGCGTACCTCGAATATGAGTAAGAGATATTAAAACATCATACAAGAGAGAGAGAGAGAACAGATGGAGGAGGGGGATTCAGAGAGAGTGCGCTGTATAGGGAGGGCGAGTGAGAGAGAGAGAAAAAAAGAAAAGGAGGGGTAAAAACATCTGGAACCAATCTAAAGACAGAGAGTGTTTTCTAACAACACGTTAATAGAAATTTTAGACAACAGATTAGTCACCGATTATTCCCTAGTAAAGTCAGTTTTTTCACAAGATGCATGTCTACAAGATGACCGTTAATGTGCCACCCTGACGTTTGAGAACATACAAACTGCTGGGCAAAATCCTTTTTGATATTGATATTGAAATTTAAACAGCTTTAAAACTGGTATTTGTGAAATGTGTTTATAGGAAAGGTTTCAAACATAAAATCATGCCACAGTATTTTATTTAGAATTTACTGTCACTAAAAACACCATTTTAAATTGTTTTCATATGTGAAAGACATATTTGTTCATATTGTGCAGACAGTTGCACCACCTGATGTTTTGGAGGTTTGAGATACCAAAGCATAAAATAAATCATAGCAAATAATTTCAGCAGTCTGCACATATCAGTAAGAATAAGAACATTAGTTCATCAGTCCTTCTCTCTGTGAGAGTGGCCAGCTATTTGAAGACTAAAATTGCTTCACAGTTGGTGAAATTATGAGTATGGCCCTTTAAAATGACCCTCGAAGTTTAGGCTAAACTATAAAAGCTTGTAAACCTCGAGAAAAGAAGCGTACTGTGATTCTCCATATGATTACAGAAGACTGCTGTGTTCATCATCAGTATTACAGCTCAGAAAATCACAGGCACATCTGCTTTAGAGTTGACTTTACAAGAGAACTGGTGCAACTTATATATAATAAAACATATATACTAAAAGACCTTCAGGAAAAATGTAAAAATGCTTTTTCTTTTTTGTCTATCACACCATGAACTATCTCATGAGGGTTTACTACAATTCCAAAATGAATCAATAAGTGAAATTATTCTGGAAGCGTTATGTTAATATTATAGTGTACATGAACATCATGATGTAAGGTGATTTTCAGATTTCTGAACCAGAGAACCAGATTTCTGAAATGAAAACCAAATATCTTATATCAAACATAACTCACGGTCTGCACTCTAAAGTTCTCTTTATTATAGCAGGAGATCCAAACAAATGATAAAGGTTTCGTCTTGCTTGCTTCTGTCTCCTGCTATAATAAAGAGAGTTTTAGAGCGCAGACGTTTGATACACTGTAAGAGCGCAGGGAGTGTTGTGATTGGCTCACAATATCTTATACAGCTTAAAAAATGGGGACAAAATATTTTAGCATGTTTTTGTTTTGCAATTGTTGTGGGTTCCATACACAAACGTATTATGATTAATTCACCAAAAATCACACGAGGAAAGATAGAGAATAGTAACCCTTGCAAATAGCAAACAGATAAAACAAAATAACACATTTATGACTTTACAAAAGCACATTACAAGAATAAAACAATAAATATGAGAACACAAATTAACCTGTATTTAACCGATTTTTATTTTTACATGTTCTAACTGTATTTAACATTTTTATTTTCACATGCTGTGAGTATAAATAACTTTTCAAATGTTATTTTATGTTTATGCTATTGGAAATGTATCTTTAATGAGCTAACGTTGCATTTTAGGCTCATGTTGACCACAGAGTATGTGTCCCCGGCCCAAAACTGGCCCACACACTGAAAACATACACAAACAATTTCCTCTGGCCCAGATGCGGCCCACGCCCTGTAAAATGACTCTTATTTATTGACATGGCCCAGATCTGGCCCGCATACTGTAGAGTGACTTTATGTGGCCCAGGTCTGGCCCAGACACTTTAAGCCAGATCTGGCTGAGACTCGGCTTGGTCCCCGAACCAAATGTGGCCCAGAAACGGCTAAATGTAATTCAGCAGTGAAACACAAATACAACCATTTACAAAGATTAAAGGCTTTCATTATAAAATTACCAAATACATTAATATTAATATATGTTATTATTATACAGTATATCAACAATGAACAAATGCACTACAATATAAACATCAACACACTTTTTAAACCACAAAATAACAATTATATTTACAGTCTATTTATACTGTATATCAGGAACACATAAAGCACCACAGTGACAAAGAAATATAATAAATGAATAAATGTAGAAGTAAAGTCTACAATATTTTAAATACACATTATTTTCTTATTGTGTCACAGTGTTAAGCTGAACCATCAACACCTCTCACCAAATCCAGATTTATGTACGTGAAGGAACTCATTTCTAAAATAAATACCTGCAATAAACACAAATCCCTCTTAATTCTCAGGTATTTGCACTGGACTGTGGCTCGTGTAATACAGTGATGTGTCGCCCTCTACAGGTGATCTTCAGAGTCACAGCAGGTCTGTGAGCTTCACCTGCACACATCCAGCTGTCTCCAACACTACAGTATTTCTACAGATCAACTAGAAACACCAAGGCTGTGGGTTTGATTACATATACTGACTAATGAATGACTATAAATGACTTTGAATTAAACTATCCACAAAGTAAGTCACAGCAAACAGGATGAAGACACTTTAAAGCTGTGAGTGGCGTGTTGTGTGTGTGTGTGTGTGTGTGGTGTGTGTGTGGGAGAGAGAGAGAGTGTTGTGTGGGTGTGTGGGTGTGTGTGAGTGAGAGTGAGTGTGTGTCTGTGTGAGAGAGAGAGAGTGTGTGTGAGTGAGTGTGTGGGTGGGTGGGTGTGTGAGTGAGGGGCGTGTTTGTGTGTGTGTGTGGTGTGTGAGTGTGAGAGTGGCGTGAGTGTGTGGGTGTGTGTTGTGTGGGTGTGTGTGTGAGAGTGTAGTGAGTGTGTTTGTGTGGCCTGTGTGGGTGGGGGAGAGAATGATGAGTGTGTGGTGTATGGGTGTGTGTGTGTGTGTGTGAGTGGCGTGAGTGTGTGTGTGTGTGTGTGTGGTGTTGTGGTGTGTTGTGTGTGTGTGTGTGTGTGTGTGAGTGGCGTGAGTGTGTGTGTGGGTGGGGTGCGTGTGTGTGGTGTTGTGTGTGTGGTGTGTGGTGTGTGTGTGAGTGAGTGTGGGTGTTTGAGTGGTGTGAGTGTGTGTGTGTGTGTGTGGGTCTAAATCATTCACCGGTGTTTTTGAACATCTATAAGAATATTAGTTCATCAGTGAGAACAGTACTGGTACTTTATTAAATACTACCAATAAATGTTACTCTTAAAAATAAAGGTGCTTAAAAGGCTCAAGCGATGACACAGAAGAACCATTCAGTCAAAGGTACTTTAAAGAACAATCTCTTTCTTACCTTTTTATAATCTAAAGAACCTTCTTTCGCCACAAAGAAGCTTTTGTGAAACAGAAAGGTTCTTCAGATGTTAAAGGTACTTTATGGAACCATTTAGACAAAATATGGCATCGTGCGCACCTTATTTAAGAGTGTATTGAGCATTTCATATAAATAAGCAGAAGTGTGTGTTTTCACACAGTTAGAGTGTTACCACATCCTAGACTACAGGACTATGGCCAAATTATGAAATATCATGAAAAGGATGCAACAGTCTCAAAATGAAAGCGTGATCAACAGACAATGCATTTCTCATTTGAGAAGCAGGGCCTCAAAAAACACGCATTAACTGTGAAAAACCTGAAATATGTCATGAAATACATGAAGACTGATTCTTTAAAGGTTTATGTATGAATAACTTTTGAGGGATGAGCACCAGTTCAAGATGTGTCTTTCTCTTCAGCATTTCATCATTTTTGACAGTTGTCTCACTTATATCTCTTGTTGGCCATTTTACTTGTATAATAATAATAATAATAATAATAATGTTTATTATTATTATTATTATAAACTTCCAAATAATTATGCACAGCTGTATATAATATTTTTCATTTTAAGCTACTCATGAATTACCTGTCACCTAAATGACTAAACAGTGTGTATGAAGATAATCATATGTTTGTATTTGTGATTTTTAGACTCATGATCCGTACTGATGCACAGACAAGGTGAGATATTACACGTCATATGCAGAGAACAAAGAGAATTCAAATAGATTAGATGCAGGAACCTGTAATATCGACAGCTGTGTGTGTTATAGCTCTGAGAGTGTTTTCTCTTTTTAGAAAGCTGTGTTTTCTTTTGTCTAACCAGCAGAACTTTCATCAAATTCAGTCCCTGATTAAGGAGTGCATGTCTTGTAATAATAGTTCATTCATACACACAGTTTAGACAGGATGAATGTGTTGAACTGTACTGCATGTCTTCTCATATAATGCATGTTTTTATAAATGAGCAATAACAATGATTATGTATTATTAGAACACAATGTAGCATACCTCTCAGAAATCACAGAAATATGAACTGTAATGAAGTTATTTTTTAAACGAATTTCACTGTATTGAATCAGTACTACTGAATGACATAATTCACACTGCATCAAACAAATATGAATAATGCTTCTGTTCACTTTTTGTGTTATTTTTTCATGTTGTACTTTGTGATTTTGAAAAAATGAACGGTACTGTAATACTGTATGCATTCATAAAAAAAACACAATACATGAGAAAAATAGCAGCAGGCAGCAAAGCACACTGCAAACCTTTAAAACAGGGCTTTACTCACCAGACCACATGCATTTCTATGCAAAGCTGCTGAGATTACCCTTTTCATGGACTTTATAAGGTTGTAGTTCAGTAATGGCTATGATTTTTTTAAAGGTATTTGATAACTTAAATATATTACTGTGGCATCTATGTAAGTGCTTAAAGCATAAAGAGAAAAGTGTGTATACACACACACACACACAAACACACACACACTCACACACACACCACCACACACACCACAGGTTGTTTTGTGAAAAGGGGACTCTCCATAGGCGTAATGGTTTTTCTACTGTACAGACCGTATATTCTATTGCCCTACACCAACCCTACCCCTAAACCTACCCCTCACAGGAGACTTTCTGCTATTTCAGATTTTCAATACACTCCATTCTGTGTGATTTATAAGCGTTTTGAAAAGTGGGGACATGGGGTAATGTCCTGAAAAGTCACCTTCTCCTTGTAATACCTATGTCATACCTTTGTCATTATACAAATTTATGTCCTCATTTGTCACAAAAAATGCGCACGCACACACACACAAATAATCTCACACAACACACACTCACACACACACACACATAAGTTTAAGATCTTAATCACTGTTATGAAATCAGAGGTCAAAACTGGCAGAACAATAAGTCGTTGAACTAATATTATTTTTTTTGCACACACAAAAAAGAAGATTTAAGCATAAAAGGTGGGTTCATTTCCACACAGTCTAATGATCTTTTGACAATCAAACGTTCTCTAATTACATTTCTTAATTAGGGTAATGAAAAAAACATTTAAATTTAAAGGGTTCACAAACGCTGAATCAGCACTGTATCATTATCACCAGAAGAATGTGTATAATATACTCTGACAGCAGCAGCATAAGAGCATGTAGCTCCTGTTCCTTTACTCCACTGTGGAGTAACCGTACTGTGCAGCTGATGACCGATGTACTAACTGTACAAAAACACCACCATGCTTCAGTTCCTTCTGTAATTTCTAGGCTCAGAGCCAGAAGAGGCGTTAACCTGCGCTTCTCTGTAACTCTTCAACACAGACCTCAGAGCTATTTCCCTATTTCAGCTCATCACAAGGTAATGACTCAGTTATCTTTAATTGTGTTGTAGATGAAAGACTTTCATTATTAAAACAGAGTTGTATAATAATGAAATTAAACTTTAAATTGTATGTTTCTAGTCCAAATAAATTGCTCACAACTTAAAGAGGTGGTCTACCGTCTTTTAAAAGACTGGATTGTTTTTATGGGGTGTAGTGTAACATGTGTTCATGCTTCGTTTTTAAAAAAAATCTATTATTTTTCACATGTTGAGACCCAGAGAATATTAGTGAAGAGGATCGTGCAGAACTTGTGCAAGCACGGCTCTTACAGGACGTTTCAGAATAATATGTTTCTTTATTTGTTTTTGTAGTTGTCTCATTTTTAAGATACACTGTTATTTGTAAATGCTAATGCCGGTTTCGGTTATCTTTGATTACAGTGGATCCGATACTTAAGCTTTACCCAATTCTACAATTTACAAGTAGACTATTAAAGAAAAAAAACCACTAAACAAGAACATACAAAACTCTTCCTCTTCTCTAAAGCAGCCCAACATGGCCCCACCCTCTCTGTTGCATGTTCCCGGGGGCGGGTTTATGTACATTTCATGGTTTGTGATGCCACTAATCCAGGAAGTAGCTCGTTGTAGTCCCTACGAGCCATGTGCCAGGTGCACCGACCGTTTTCTCGTCGTTAAACTAGCAAAAGTGGATTGGGACATGCTCTGAGTGCACTTTAGACCATGTGCTTAGATCATTAAAATAGCCCTGGCGTCGTTAACTTGTCAGATGTGTTTATGTGCAAAACAGCAACATTCCACAAGAACTAAAGTTAAAAAAGTGAAATGGTAATCTATGACTCATTAAAATTCAATATTAGAATAAGTAATAATGTGTTGTTTCAACTTAAAAGTGTTCATGCTTGACTTAAAATTGTAAGTTAATTGTTTTAATTTACTGTTCAAACAAATTTGAAGTTGTTATAGCTAATTGCAGCAGTGTATTTTTACAGTATATATTTTTACAGTATTTGACTGTATGATTCTGTATACAGTAGTTTAAGAATATCAAACTTTACACAGATTTTACAGATTCTTAAATATGATGCTGCTATGTCTTTTTATTAAGTTGACACTGTTTTTATCCAGAATTATTGCAGTCAGTGTAAACCTGAAGACAAACATATGGTTGTTATTTGTGATTGCACTTCATTTAAAATTGTACTTACATATTTTCATTTAGATTTTTACATTGATTTTCTCTGAAATGTAACATTTTCAACCTACTTTTAGCTTCTTATAGTTCGTTTAAGACACAGAAAGTGATTCTATCTGTACCAGATGTGAAATCATTTCTTTCCAAGCAAATAAAAAAAGAAGAAGAAAATGAGTGTCTTGAGCTGTGAAGATCCTGCATGCACAAGATCAGACATGACCTCCACAAATCTATTCTAAATCTATGTAGCTAAACACCTTCACAGGTGTTAGTCTTTCAATTTCATTCCCATCTGTACAAAGAGGAATAATGTTGTACTGCAATGAAAGCATGAGCCATACAACATCCTGCAGTCAATTCTGAACACTAGAGTCTCAATCTTTATGATAGAAAACATCGTATAATACCTGCTGTTAGTGTTTGTCATGTCACTGTTTTATCTGTGAGAAAGTGTGTGTTTTTGAGTGAAAACCTTTGCTAGTGTTTTAAAAGAATGAGCTGATTTGAGACTGTATGAAGTGTTTTAGTAATCTCGCATGTGAGTGTGCAAGTGACTGCTGTGTCCAAAATGATAAACGTTAACGTTAAAGGCATGTTGACACCAAGAACGATAACTATAACGATAACTATAAAGATAACTATATTAGCGTCCCCCCCAGCGACGATATCGGTCTGCTCATTCTAAGCACACGTGCCGTTTCGCGCTTTAAAACTATCGAGCTAATCAACAGAAGGATGGATTCTGATGGCTGTCAGTGTTTGGTCGTTCATCAGCTGGTAAAAAAGCTATCGTTTCTCTGTGCCTTTTCGTTATTGGTGTGTGAACTCTGCTATTCTTAAATTGTGAACGATTTTAGAACTATATCTGTATCGTATCTTTATAGTTATCTGTGCTTGGTTGTGACTATTAACAGGGGAAAACCCTAAACAAAGAAAATACAAACTTCTTCTTCTTAAAGCAGACCACATGGCCCACCCTCTCTGTGATGTTCCCGGGGGCGGGGTTATTGTAAATTTATGGTTGGTGTGACTAATCCAGCAAGTAGAATGATTTTTAGAACTATATCTGTATCGTTATCTTTATAGTTATCGTGCTTGGTGTGAACGGGCCTTAAGGGTGAAGATTTGATTTAGTCATTGTGGGGACAAAACAGCAGACAAGCCCCAAAGTGAAAGTGAAACAAACTTGTATTACATAATAATCACTGGTAAATGGTCAATTTAATTTCAAATCTTATTTTACATTTTGCAATATAAATGAAAGGCTGAACCTCAGTGGAGCATCAGAAACTACGGGAATCACAAAATGAGCAGCAAAGAGGACGAGAGTCAATCTACTGAAGCAGGAGAGAAACAGATGCTGAGACAAGTTGCACGGAACAGCATTTATGGAGACAGACCAAACTGTGAGTATTTATGATCTTTATGATAAAACGCTGTTATGTGTATTCCATCCTCAGCTCTGTTTCATCTTCTGTTATCTGAACACATAACATTAATCCTGAACTTTAACATCCACCCATAGTAAATGAAATGTATGATTTCCAGTTAGTCATGATTCAGACAGACCTGCAGAGCTTCATTAAGATGATTCACAGACAGACGCTCACAGATGAGGTGAGATATTAATAACACACAGAGAATAAATGTCTAAAACTGAAATACAGTGTTATATTGACAGCCCTGACAGAATGTCTTCTCTTTGTAGAAAACAGCAAAAAACTAATATTGTACTTAGAATGGGAAGCTTAGCTTAACCACGTCTGAGGTTTAGTAAAAATAATTGCATTGTATAGTACAGCTGTAGAAATAAATACTATTATTACCCGTGGGTAAGGAAAGTATTCAGACCCCCTTAGATTTTTCAGTCTTTGTTATATTGCAGCTATTTGCTCAAATCATTTAAGTTAATTTTTTTCCTAATTAATGTACACACATCACCCCATATTGACAGACAAAAAACACAGAATTTTTGACATTTTTGCAGATTATTAAAAAAGAAAAACTGAAATATCACATGGTCCTAAGTATTCAGACCCTTTGCTGTGGCACTCATATATTTAACTCAGGTGCTGTCCATTTCTTCTGATCATCCTGAGATGGTTCTACACCTTCATTTGAATCCAACTGTGTTTGATTATACTGATTGGACTTGATTAGGACAGCCCCACACCTGTCTATATAAGACCTTACAGCTTACAGTGCATGTCAGTGCAAATGAGAATCATGAGGTCAAAGAAACTGCCTGAAGAGCTCAGAGAAAGAATTGTAGCAAGGCACAGATCTGGCCAAGGTTAAAAAAAAAAATTCTGCTGCACTTAAGATTCCTAAGAGCACAGTGGCCTCCATATCCTTAAATGGAAGACGTTTGGGATGACCAGTACCCTTCCTAGAGCTGGCCGTTTGGCCAAACTGAGCTATCGGGGGAGAAAGGCCTTGGTGAGAGAGGTAAAGAAGAACCCCAAAGATCACTGTTTTCTATCTTTTCTGGCTGAGCTCAAGAGAGTCAGTCGGGAGATGGGAGAAAGTTGTAGAAAGTTAACCATCACTGCAGCCCTCCACTAGTCGGGGTTTTATGGCAGAGTGGCCTGACGGAAGCATCTCCTCAGTGCAAGACACATGCAAGTTTGCTAAAAAACACCTGAAGAACTCCAAGATGATGAGAAATAAGATTATCTGGTCTGATTAACCTTTTTGCCTTAATTCTAAGTGGTATGTGTGGAGAAAAACAGGCACTGCTCATCACCTGTCCAATACAGTCCCAACAGTGACGCATGGTGGTGGCAGCATCATGCTGTAGGGGTGTTTTTCAGCTGCAGGGACAGGACGACTGGTTGCAATCGAGGAAAGATGAATGCGGCCAAGTACAGAAATCCTGGACGAAAACCTTCTCCAGAGTTCTCAGGACCTCAGACTGGGCCGAAGGTTTACCTTCCAACAAGACAATGACCCTAAGCACACAGCTAAAATAACGAAGGAGTGGTTCACAACAACTCTGTGACTGTTCTTGAAAGGCCCAGCCAGAGCCATGACTTAAACCCAATTGAGCATCTCTGGAGAAACCTAAAAATGGCTGACCACCAACGTTTACCATCCAACCTGACCGAACTGGAGAGGATCTGCAAGGAGGAAAAAATCCCCAAATCCAGGTGTGAAAAACTAGTTGCATCTTTCCCAAAAAGACTCATATGGCTGTATTAGATCAAAAGGGTGCTTTTAATAAATACTGAGCAAAGGGTCTGAATACTTATGACCATGTGATATTTCAGTTTTTTTTCTTTTTTAATAAATCTGCAAAAAATGTCAATAATTCTGTGTTTTTCTTTCAATATGGGGTCCTGTGTGTACATTAATGAGGAAAAAAATGGAATTAAATGATTTAGCAACAGGCTGCAATATCAACAAGAGTTGAAAAATTAGGGGGTTGAAAACTTTCCGTACACAATGTATATATTACATGTCTTCACTTTCAGATAAACCATCAGGATCTTATTATGGTAGAAAGCAGTTTCTCTTTAGTTGGCAGCAGCTTTATAAGAGTTTCACATCATGGAGTCATGTTCCGGAGGGGAGGATGAAGAAAACAGATGAAGATGGAGAAAATGAAGAAAAAGATGATGATGAGGAACCTGGAGGTTTTTGGATTGTATTTGGCAGAGCCTAATTACATTATTGTTGTCTACTGAAAATAACTTTATAATATTATATACATCATATTTATATATATATTATTTTTTTCTTCTGGAACTGTATATACATATTTGCAGAACCATGTTTTTTCACCTTGGTAAATGAGTCAGTCTGTGTGTGTTTTTCTGACCAGTTCATCCTGAGCTTGTGTTTTCAGATGCATTACAAGCGTCTCAAACCGAGCCACTGCTCTGACACTAGATCATGATCTGCTCACGTGTCACAGAACACAGATCAATGAAGTGTAGATATTCACAGACTTTGCCATTTCATAATCAAACTATGCAATATTGTGATTTAGATCTTTTTTTATTTTATTTTTTATAATGCAGCCCTAGACTAAACTGCTGTTTTTCCTCCACACTACAATTTGTCACAATAAATAATGTATAAAGATGTATTTATACTGTGAAAAAATACATTATAAACATGTAAAATATTATCTGGCTAATCATTGCCATTTATGAAGTTGATACTGTTTTTATCCATCATTAGAGTTACTGCTTGATGTATAAACCTGAAGATGAACATCTATGGTTGTCAACAGAATAAAGCAATTGAAATTAATCGTGATTTCTGATCAGTATTCATTTATATTACAGTTTTTGTCTATTGCTTGAACACTTTTTGCAAAACTTCGGCTCATTGTGTCAAAACCTTACACACAAGCACACAAGACACAACACTGGGAAATAAACCAGTCACATCTATGTCGAATTGAAACTCTGCGATCAAAACCTAACAATCCTTTGTCAAAATGTTACTCTGATGACAAAATTATACACACTTGCATGATATGAATACACTTTCAGATTAGCAGCGACACACTAGTGTACTTTATATAAAACATTGCAGTCTTTAATTTTCACTGTTTTTTTTCAGTTCATCAGTTAGCATTCTGTGAAGTTCAATGCAACACTTACAGTTTTTGTTCAGTTTTTTCCAAAAAATGACAACAACCAAAAATGAAAGTACTGAAAGGTTACAAATGACATCAACTCAATACTGCACATCACAGTACTATACTTTACAGTACAGTAAATGCAGTAATGCAAAAATAATAAAAAAATAAAACAAAATACACTGCTGTAAATACAGAAAAACAGGCCAATTGTGCGTGGGTGGGATTACAGATCCTGCCGTCTGTTTGGGTCTGGCCACAGGATCTCATCATGTTGCTCTAATATCATCTGAAATATTGTTCCGTGCATAGCCTCTTC
Source organism: Sinocyclocheilus anophthalmus (assembly GCA_018155175.1). Classification (NCBI taxonomy): domain Eukaryota; kingdom Metazoa; phylum Chordata; class Actinopteri; order Cypriniformes; family Cyprinidae; genus Sinocyclocheilus; species Sinocyclocheilus anophthalmus. Next base: position 14,298 of record JADLZN010003278.1, on the reverse strand, counting down.
GACCATGCCCTACTCCTCTCTCTCTTTGTCTTCCTCTTCCTCTTCCTCTTCCTCACTCTTCGCTCTGCCGCCTAGGCCCTCTTACCTCTAGCCCTCTGCGCTTCTCCTCTCACTTCCATCCATGCTTGGTAAAGTTCTCAAAATGGCTCAACTGAGGCCTGTTTGTGGTTGGCTGATTGGTGTTCAGTTTTGTAAGTAAGTGTTTTCAGGTGTGTGTCTAAGTGTTTTCAATCACCCAATGTGTTTTGTATTTTGAATAGATGTGTTTTCCCAGTGGTACCCATGAGATTTCATTTATGAACGAAGTGTCTTATGTATGAAATAGTGTGTAGTGTGCAGGAGCAAGTGTGCTGCAGAATTGCAACTGAAGTGCAAAGCAGCGCTTTTGTTAAAGGTATGGTTACACTGTGTTTAAGGTATAGTAACAGAAGCTTCAAGTTTTGTTACTTTGGTCTAAGCATGTGTCTGTAGTGTTCAAGCAATAGGCAAAAACTGTAAAAGACCCAACATTATTCATATTTGCATATTACACCTACAATGCAATTTTCAAACCACTATCACATTTTTTTCAGCAAAGCACAATACAAATGTTGTGTAATACACAACAGTACAAAGCAGTAGCACTGTTTCTAGTACTTCCGGTCTTTTTTTTTTTTTTTGTTTTTCAACCGTTGATTTTGTAAGCTTTGTTTTCCGGAGTTGTGAAGTCGCCATGGTTAAAAAACTCTTGAAACATTCAACTCTTAGTCAGTACCCAGAGGATGTTTCTTCTGATTCTATCAGTCTGAAACTGCAGCATGAGATGCGCTGATCAGCAGTGTGACAGACATGGGAGTAAAGAACTTATACCTGACAAAGACAATAAAAGCAACGAACGTCGTGCATTGCAAGCAGCAGGCAGTGACCCTGTCGCTTCCACTCCATTGTTCGGAGTGAAAGCTTCACTCGGCAGTGCAGACATAGATTCTAGCGGTCTCTGTGGCAAATATCAGCTGCTTTGTTTACAAAAAAAGCATACGAATTAAAGGCTTAATACAGGGCCGGAAAGATGACAAAAACTAACGTAAATCACTAGACTAGTGATCATCCAAATCCTTTAATTAACATTTTAAGGTCATTCCTCCCCTTTTTTCACAAAACATTTTGCTCTGTAGAAACCATGTCAGTTTCGGTTGAAATGATTTTAAGTTCAAGTATTGGCATTATAAACAATGAATTAATACCAACATATGAAGTTAAATTAATGACAGAAAAATTAGGAATGGTTGCCAACCGTTCCGTATAATATGAAATCGTCCTGTATTTAAGGCATCAGAGAAGCGTTCCGTATGAAAGCTACAGTACGCAGTTTGTCCTGTATTTGTAGGCATGTACCCAGGGCCGTTTCTAGAGCCAATTGACAGGGCCCTACGGCGAAATCCCAATTGCCCCTATTATATTACTATATATATATATACTGTATAGATATAATCGTATTAAGGTTATATGAATTATTTTCAACACACAATTGCTTGTCCCATTCACACTGGTTGTCCTAGTAACAGCACTATTTTGTGGAGATTCAGTGCATTGAGTTCTACAAATCTGAATGCATTTTTTGTAAATTGACTGTTAAGATAAACGTTTTGCACAATTTAGTATCTGTAATATAATTGTGTTGCCACTAGATGCTGTATAGCCCTATGTAACAATCCCTTGTGGCTAAGACATTGCACATAATTTAAACATAAATCACACATAAATTAATTGTATCACATTTTGATTTGGATACTATATCCTATACGCTACTTCATATTGTTTAGATATTATCAATGGCTACTTTTTTGTCTTTATGTTTTTTGTTAAAAAAAAAATAGTTTTTGTTTCTTGAAACATTGATTTAAAGTATCAGTTATTGCATTATTATTTCAGTCAAAACCTATAAAACCCCTTTGTTACCCAAAACTACATATAAAAGCTTTATCAGTAGCATAAAAGTAACCAATGCAGCTACTTAAACATTTGCTACTCGTTAACGGGGCCGACCGTCGCGTTAAGCGTCCTCTTAAATAATGTGACGCTTCTGAGCCTCTATGGACGCTGCTCCACCCCATTAAGCGGCTGTTGATAGTGAATGAATTGTATTCAGGGGCATTTGCGCCCTCCTGTGAGGATGCATTTAACCTCAGAACGAGCTAATTATGTACTGTACCAATATTTTAAATTGGCCTTTGAACTTAGCTTTATTGCATGGCAAAAAAAAAAGTGTTGCCTTGCCAAAGCGCTGACAGAGCCCACTGATCTAATGGCGTTGTTGAGCGCTTCAAATGCAAACTTTGCATGCAACAATAAGAGGCAGCAATTGACAGCGCTCTGATCAAGTGGCATACAGGCATCGTCAGATTGAAAGTACTCTAGCCCAATAATGTTGGGGAATCCAGTGGGGGCAGCAGTCATATTTCAGGATGACCTTGCCACTCTTTATCACAACCCTGCTAAAAATGCCAGTACATGCGCTCATAAGTTGTCGCGTCCTTCATAGCTGGTGGCGCCCTATATCCGCCTGATGCCTAGAAAAGGCCCTGGCACACAAGTAATTGTAAACTACGGTTAATTGCACTTGTGTTTAATCACCCGCTTTGCACTGTTGGAATGATAGGAAAACTATGTATCATCTCGAGCCTAATCTGACACACTACTTTTTATTTATTGATTTAACAAATGCAATATTCATTAGTATTAACAATCGTACACAGTCCCTCACATCAATAACTGGATGGACAGGGTTTCTGTTGAACACATCCGGGCGTTCCACCTTGGTCACGTCCATGCAACCTAATGTCAGATATTCCCTGGTTTTATTACGCCTCCGGAATGTGAGTAGGATAAACCCATTCTTGTGCTCCTCCAATGACACATCATGGCCCATGAAATGGACTTCTTTCTAATTAATTCTTAGGAAAACCTTTCTTTGATTGAATACTCATATCCTTCAGGTCATTGTGTATACTATTACTGTTCTTGTATATTGTCTGTTGTTGTGTATGCTGTTTTATGCATGTTATCATAGACCAGTAGTTAATATAACCTCACCTATTTCATGTTTGGTCTCTTTGAATTCATCTTCGGATGATCTAACTTAGAGTGCATATTACATGCTGATACCTTTGCAACATATTAGTGTTCTAATAATCTTTAATAGTTTTTGCATCAGCAACCAATCTAGTTACATATGCAAAATACCATGCTTGCAGACAAAGAGTCATAAAACTCCCCAGTATTTCCAAACTCCCGGGGGTGTGTTAACCTGCCTCCAGCTTGGGATTTCAGCCTTCCTCATTGGACGAACCCATCGTGAGAGGCGTGAATCTCTGCAGGCTTTAAAGGTCACACTTCATGTGACCTGCCCCAGTCGGTGGTTCGGTCTTAAGCAAAGATGAAGATGTGAGAAAAACGTTTCAGGATACCAAAGCATCTGTGCCATGCCTTTCTTCGGCCTAGTCCTTTCCATTCATCAAGTGACTCTGACTCAAACTGGTTTTTTTCATCAACTAATTTCAGCAAGATTTTGGGCCTTAAGATTGCATCAGGAATTTTTTTCAGACATACGCAAGTATCAAACGTAGTCGATTTAATTGATGCATTAAGTATCAGTTACAACTTTTTACAAGGTGTGTTGGAACTAAGATTCTGACGTTTTCCCTCAGGTTTTAGATCTGTTTAATATGCAAAGTGTTTCATAAAATTCATTCTTTATGCCTCTTTCTATGCTGAGTTAAACTTTAACCCTTTCCTATACCAACTGTATGTGTGTGTGTGTGTGTATGTGTATGTTAGACCAGTTTAAGTGTTAATGTAGTATGTTGGACTAGTTTAAGTATTTATGTAGTTAATAAAACCTTACTTATATCACACTTGACGTGTTCATTGTTTACTCATTACCGGAGTCAATAATCATGGCGGATGGGGCAAGAGATATTACGTTACAAGCTTATAGAATTGTACTGTAAGAAAGTTATTTCCCTTAACCAGTAAATTAACGTTTTTAGAATTGACAAGACGGTTGACCCTGTGTGGTCAGCTAAATATCTACAGTGGATCTAAAATTTGAAAAGTTAATTATAACTAGTTATGGTTAATTATTCATATTTCCCCATGAGCTGATTCGCTACAGACTACCACAAAAGATTAATTTATGCATAAAGAAATAATTACTTTTAATAGTTGCGAATGTAGTGAGTATGCTCTGTGTGGGGTTTTCTTTCTGGCAGAGTTTTGCTCAATTTTGATCACATTTACGCTGCCTGTACTTTCTAGGGTGGGATCCTGAGATCGCTTGATGAGGCTTGTTCAGGTGAGTTTGATCAAGGTTTAAGCTAAACACTGTAATAAAGTGGACCTTGAAGGCCAGAGTTGAGAACCCCTGCCCCAAGGCATGCTTCCTTCATTTGATGACTTTAAAAGACATTTTTATTTATTTATGCAAAATGATCTTTTGTGGTAGTTTTCCGATCATCCACACATGCAAAGCTGGTTGATAACACAAGTGCAACTAACTACAGTGCGTGCATAATTATTATATATCACGTTGATATTCTGATCATATTTTTTTTTTCGCTCAAGCCATTTTACCAATTCTGACACATCAATCTAATAACTCTACTGATTCTTTGTATTTAATAACTTTGAGCTAAGTTATATGTAAATTGTCCCTATGAAGTCTGGAGTGAAAAACTTCTTATGTCTTCCCTTCAGAAATCAGTGAAATACAATAAACACCTGAGGCCTTGTTATGATTTTTAAATGTGCAGTACGTGCTCATGTTTATTCAATTAAGCCTTTTGGAAAATCTGTAATTTTTGATATTGTGGCGAGCGCCATACATTTAAATAAATAAATGTCATGGAAAACACAGTCCTCAACAGCACAACCACCGAGGGCCCACTTCAGTCTACTCAGCACCCTTAACTTAACTGCGTTTGGTAGCCAGAAGGGCCATAGGCAGGACACCAGACACGGGTGATAAAGCAAAGCACTAAGACCGGCAGTTAACACAGGGCCAGTTGCGTGCGCACAATGAACCGTCTGTATACAAGTCTTGCAAGCATCAGAATCGTTATTTCGGGCCTAAGCCTGAAATGCACCATGACAAGAAATCGGATAGCTCCAGTATGCGCTGCTAAAAAATTCTGATCGGAGGGCATCTCCTAATTTATACGTTTTCAACCCAATGGAGTACATATTGTTTTTTTTAGAGCACACTTCACGAAGGCGTCCATAGAGCTTTTATTTTAATAAGGCAAAACTGTCAGCCAAATCATAGGCAGTGGGTGTATTACTTGCGGTCTTGATGTGCCCTGGCTAAAACACGAATCATTCTGCATAGAGGCTGCAAAACAGGATACAATTGTCTATTACTTCTAAAATTATGTTTTTTTTTTTATTATTATTATTATTATTTTATTCATTTATTTTGTCTAGGAAGCACGTAATATCAAACCAAAGCAACTGTTGTTGGCACTTTTAGAACCACGTTGCCCACCCGCTGGTATAGACTTCAAAAATAAATTACAAGTTATACCTTAATAGAAATAAATAGAATAATAATAATAATAATTTGTATTGTACTAACATTATAACTGAACCTCAGAGAACATTATAAAATAAAAAAAAATGAAGTTCACAACTCTTGTAGTATTCATTTTGCTGCTTTACTACAATGCTATTTTTCTTTAATAAAAACCGCTGTGAAACTTGAAAAAAATCAAAAAAAAGGTTAAGGGGGCTGTTTCAAAGGGCACATGCTTTTACCGGCAATGAGCAGCATTTGACCCGATCAGTCAGTGTTTGTCTAAAGTGTGTTTACATGCAGGCCATTGACTTTAATATCCAAATGTATTTAGTCATTTAGTTTTGCATTGTTTCTTGATCACTGACTGGAACAACAAAGGTTCTTTAGCTAACTGAACCGAGTTTGTTCTGTGGATAGGCCTATTTCTTTCTTCATACACATTATCATAAGACTTCTTGTTTAATCTTCTGTTATGTTTGTTTTTAAAAGGGTTTCTGTTATGTCTGCATTTTTGGGGAGGTTATCATTGTGCTGAAGAGTAGAGCCTACAGTATGGTTACAGTAGTTCGAGGATGGGTCTATTACAAATGTTAAGACTATATACTGCTTTATTTAAACAGCAATAATTGCAGTTGTTGATGCAGTGGTCTTTCTTTTGGTGAAATTAGCATGTGCACGTGTGCTGCTGCTAACTAGACAACTGAAGCACTTAATTTATTCTAGTAATATTTACTTGGTCTTTATAAAGCAATCGGTTTGCATGGTTTTAACACGCAAGTAAGATCAGTTTGCTGTTCAAGTAAATACAACTGAGAAATTCCAAGTCGCATTATGTTACATTAGTTAGTTCAATTTAAATAATTGTTTGCATTACACACCTATTATTTAACTTAAAATGAATTCGTTTTCGAAACTAAGAAGTTTTTTACTTCACAGTTTTTAAGGCGATCAGTTTGCATGCATTTTAAAGTAAGGTTAATTAATTAGATTTACAGTATGCATGAATATACTTCACTGATACTTAAATTCTCCACGTGCTTCTCAGAAGAAAGACTTTGGAACCACGAGGTTGATTAAATGATGACAGAATGATAATTTTTAGCAGATTACTTCCTTTAACACTTGCTTCCTTGCAATCACTCTCATTAAACTGAGGAAATGTAAATGCAATAAACCTGTTAGCAAATGCAAATACAAAATCAAACAAGCAACTCAAACTTTTATAGGCATTTTACCAAGAAATCAGTTTTCAGGGACATGGTTAAGCATACAGATATTTTGCTGGATCAGTGTTTGTATTTTTGTGTTTTCAGTCATGTACAGGTTGTTGACGTGTGCTCTTTGATCCTGGCTGCTGATTGGCTAGAACCAGGAGATCACAATATTGATAAACCACATAAATATATTCTGAAAAATCAGGTATATTCTATGGACAGACTGCAGTCGGCTCAGGTTTTCTGTTCTGGATTTGAAGAAACTGTTGTTCCTTTGAGCAGTTTTACTGACCCTGGATCAGTTTCTGGTGTAGAAATCAAACAGAATTAATTTCATCAGTATTTTTTATCGATCAGGCCAGAGCTGCAGCAATGCATCACTTAATTTCTTTACTGTTAGTCATTCTTGGGCTGCATGTGAGCATTCAGTCAATTACAGTAAAAGTGTCTAAGCCAAGAAATTACAGATCAGTGCTGACTGTGTCTAATGGAATGGACTGGGGGTCGTGGGGGTCTAAGGAAATCTGTCCAACTGGAATGTATGCTGCAGGGTTCAGTGTAAAGGTAAGTCTGGGATTTGATCCATTTCAGTAATATGGGGTTAAACATATAAGCCGGTGACTGATCATTACTCATCATTTAGTTCCTGCTATCTTCAGGGAAATACGAAGATGAATGTTACTATGGGATGGTTAGAGTTCACGGTAACACTTTATTTTAAGGTGTCTTTGTTACACCTTACATGTACTTACTATTATAAAAACAATAAATTATGCATAATTACAAGGTCAAGTAACCCTAAACCAAATCCTAATCCTAACCATATGGTAAGTACATGTAGTTAAGTAATATTACTCTGTACTTAAATGTGTAATTACACTGTAACAAAGACACCTTAAAAATAAAGTGTAGCCGTACTTAACTTCAAGGATTGCTGTGCAAATTTAGGGTGTTGTGGTGTTTTTTCAAGGTGGAAGAACTTTACTATGCCCCTTGGGATGATAACACTGCACTCAACGGGATTCGCCTTCACTGCATCGATCCGTCCAAAGCCTTAACAGTCATATATCACGACTACGCCTCAGTTCAGTCAGAAGTAGGAAGGTAATGGGCTCCGTCTAAAGAGTAGCAATGCTAGTTATAGCAGGTTTCTGTTATTATCAATTCTTACATTTAGGGTTAGAAGCAGCTTCTTTAATAGACTACAGTAGACAAATTCATTTTCATGAACTTTCAGTATTAAACCTGTGTTTTTTCTTCAGCTGGGGTCAATGGACAAAAATCAGATGGTGTCCGTTTGGATTCTTGACTGCTTTTCAGCTGAGAGTCGAATCCTCCCCGCACAAGGAATTGAAGACGACACGCCCGCCAAACTACATCAGGGTGAACATGTGGTCGTCATTCCACGGTTGAGAAGTGCAGAATGTGCATGATTACTTTTTTTTTAAAAAGCAGAGGCTGTGCGTTTAATAAACGGCAGTCAGCAGTCCGTGATACTCCATCGTTATAATTATTATAATAATTACTGTATCTGAGATTCTTCTGCATAAAAACAAAACAAAACATGATATACTGAATATATATAATATATATAGTATTATATATATATAAAATCCTTGTTCAGAACAACAGGATTCAGACTGGCAGTCATGGGTCTTCGCTGCAGGGTGATGGCACAGATTGGGGCGATTGGGGCGACTGGAGCTCAACATGTCAGGGGATTGGGATTTGTGGCATCATTACGCGGATAGAAGAGCCGCAGGGAACATGGGATGACCACAAAACCCGCTGCTCAATGACGTTCTCAGTGTTATGCGTGATTAAATTATAAAGAATCTCCTGCTCACTCACATGGAAATTCCACCCTGAAACAACTTACAGAAGCTACCAACATTTTGCTATACAGTTTGATTTGTCATCATCATAATAATTGGCATGTTAATATTCAGTCAAGCGCTGTTTTATTTATGTCTTATATTGATTTTCTGTACTGCTGTTCGTCTAGGGTCAGAGGAGAACTGGCCCCCCGAATGAGCCTGGTTTCTCCAAAGGTTTTTTTTTCTCCATTCTGTCACTGATGGAGTTTTTGGTTCCTTGCCGCTGTCGCCTCTGCTTAGTTGGGGACACTTCATTTCCCGCGATATCGTTGACATGATTGCAAAGATATTATTTAAACTGAGCTGGATGTTGAATTCACTGAATTCAATGATGAACTGTCTTAACTGAAAAATGAGTGTTTACTATAGTCATTTTGCATTATTGACACACTATACTACACTAATTAATGCTGTCCGAGAGGATCCAAAATTGGCTTTGCACAAGCGGTTATTGTATAAAGTGCTATATAAATAAAGGTGACTTGACTTGACTTGACTTTTAAATCATTGCACGGCTTGGCTCCCCCTATCTTTGTATAACCTGCTTCTCTGTATAATTACTTCACTGCCATGTTCTACATAGTATGAATGTATCAATTTATTTTCATCTTAGATTAAAACACTTCTTCTGTATAGAAAGAATTGCATTATTTTACTTAATTTTTTGTAGCTTTGAAATGAGAAAAACTTATTATAAATGAAACAGAGAGATGTTGTGTGTGAAATGAGAGATGAAGCACATGAGAAAGCTGAGAATAAAAGTGATTCTTCAGTCAGAAACCGCATCGAGACACAAAAGCAGAAGCACAGATGAAACACTGAGCAAAGGTTTGGAGTGACTCCTGAACAGAATTGAGTGGAAATGAAAGAGATCTGGATTCTGATCAAAGCATTCAAAGCTTCAGAAGAGATGAAAACAGCAGAACTCATCCATTAGAGTCACATTTCACATCTTTGTGTTTCACTTCAATAATCTTTCACACGTTTCTGTCTGTGTTTAGTGCTTTCTCAGAAACTCTTGTGACTTTATTAAATGAATCCAGTAGATAACATCATGTCAGCTGATGAAGTGAGATCTGTGCGTGTGTTTTCATTGCTGTTGCTGGAAAATACTTTCATATATATTTGTAGATCTGTAACTCTGCTGTGATGCTGATGATCGCCTGTAGAGGACGACACGTGACTGTATTACAGGGGTCAGAGGTCAATCCAGCACTTTATCTGACTATTGAGTCTGTTTATTGTGTTAATTTGATTATTTGAGAAATGTTCCTTCACGTAAACCTAGATTTGGTGTATTTATGAGATGTTGATGTGGTTGCTACATTTGTGTGACAGTGATATTGAGTCAGCTTTTTAAACACGGTATTAGTTAATAGTATATGCTATACTTCAGCATCAGTTCAGCTGTTGAAGTCAGACAGGAGCAGCTGCTGGAGTCTGTAAGGATTAAACACTCTGGTCTTGTTTTCTCAAACACTAGCAACAGCGAAATGCTGTTTGAGACTTTGACCCAAGCAATCTTCAAAAGTATAGGTCATCACAGGTCATGTCAAGGTGATTTTCCTCATATAGCCTCAGCAGATTTTTTGTTTAATGTATGTCTATTTATATTGAAGATGAATGTGAAAAAAGTATTTTATTGAAGTGGTTTATTGAAGTGATTTTTTGAAGTGATTTTTGCTAAACACGGTGCGTCTGTACAGGGGGCATCAAATAGGGTTATTTTATATCATTTCAGTATCTGTTAATAAGGAGATAACAGTAGAGTGTTTTATGCAAACACTCACAATTGGTATATGTAATGTCTTTATACTGACCTGTTACTATTGGCACATATTCTTCACACTAGGATCTTTATGGAGATTATCTTGTGTGAAACCTCATCATCATCATCATCATCATCATCATCCTCATCATCATCAGCTGACAGATGAATGCAGAAAGAGTCTCTGGTAAGAACAGAAATGATTTTTTTCTAAAAAAAGTTGTATTCAGAAATAGATCTTTTATAAGGTTGAATTAAATTGCAGATAAAGCACACGAGAAACCTGAGATCAGGCCCATCACTTTTTACTACCTTTCAGTTACTTATGCTGTCAGTGGAGGAACAGAAACCTCTCTGATTTTATTTAAAATATCTTCAATTGTGTTCCAAGGATGAATGGAAGTCTTAGGGGATTGGAACAACATGAGGGTGAGTAATTAAAGGCAGCAATATGTAATTTTTCCGCACCGGCTAGAGGGCGCGTATTCAAAACGACAAAAGGCTTATTTAGATACACCTTTGACTGAGTGTGGAATCCTGGGAGTTGTGGTCTTCATACCCCACAGTCTGATTGCAATCCGTAACGGGACTCGGCAGAGATCATGTTCATGGATGAGCTAATGTATTTTTAACGTAGTTAGAATAAGGGGGGCTAGGGTGGAGGCTGAAAGCGTCAACAAAAAAGAAGGTCGAAACGAGGCGCTGAACGCGAGCGTGCCAGAGCACGGCTGGAAGCGGCGGAGCTTTATTATGCCAGCAGTCGACGGCTTCCGCATGCTTCGCGGTCTTAGCTATGTGGGGTAAAGCAGGCGGAGGGCTTTTATTATGGCCACAGTCGAGGGCTTCCGCTGCTTCCGGTCGTGTGTGTGTGGGGTAAAGCAGCGGGGCTTTTTTTATGCCACAGTCGAGCGCTTCTGCTGCTTCTGGTTGTGCGTATGTGGGGTAAAGCAGCTGAGTTTTTATTATGCCACAGTCGAGTGCTTGCGCTGCTTCCGGTCGTGCGTATGTACTTGTGTACTTACATTATCCCAAACGTTTCGATGAATGTTTAAATCCAGAGAAATAATCAATTTTAACTACTGACATGGACCGTGTCCATAGTGTCAATGTGTCGCCTGCCAATGACGTCATAACCCCTCAATTTCTGGTTGTGTTTTGAAACTTATGTTGTGTTTTTTATTTGCCCGGTGACTACCGGGCAACAGAGTAGCATTATACAGCAGATCTTTCAATATGTATCGTCGTATGATAAGACAGCGCTGTCTTTACCCCACATACGCACAAAAAAAAAAAAAAAAAAAAAAAAAAAAAACAAAAAAAAAAAAAAAAAAAAAAAAAAAAGCGAAAAAAAAAAAAAAAAAAAACCAAAAAAAAAAAAAAAACAAAAAAAAAAAAAAAGAAAAAAAAAAAAAAAAACAAAAAAAACAACAAAAAAAATAAAAAAAAAAAAAAAAAATAAAAAAAAAAAAAAAAAAAAAAAAAAAAAAAAAAAAAAAAACAAAAAAAAAAAAAAAAAAAAAAAAAAAAAGAAAATAACAAAAAAAAAAAAAAAAAAAAAATAAAAAACAAAGAAAAAAAAAAAAAAAACAAAAAAAAAAAAAAGAAAAAAAAAAAAAGAAAAAAAAAAAAAAAAAAAAAAAAAAAAAAAAAAAAAAAATAAAAAAAAAAAAAAAAAAAAAAAAAAAAAAGAAACGACCGGAAGGGGCAGCGGAAGCGCTCGACTGTGCATAATAAAAGTCTCCGCTGCTTTACGCCCACATACGCACGACCGGAAGGATGTCGGAACGCGCGGGCCTGCCTGTGGCATAATAAAAGCTTCCTCTGCTTTACGCCCTACATACGGCACGACCGTAAATCGAGCGGAAAGCGGCCCGACTGTGGCATAATAAATAGGCTCCGGCTCTTCGTCCGGCACATAGCGCAGCGACCGGAAGTCAGCGGAAGCTGCTCAAAAAACCAAAAAAAAAAACACAAAAACAAGATCTGTGCAATAATAAAAGGTTTCTCCACCCTTTATCTGCTTAGACGCCCACATACGCACGACCTGGAAGCAGTCGGGAGCTGTCCGACAGGACAGTCCACAGTGCTCTACAGTCGAGGCAAGGCTTCAGGAGAAACTCTGCTTTCCTGTGATGCGAAGGTGTGGGAAGGTTTTTTTTTTGACCATGAAAACTTCACAACTTCAAAGACAAGTAAAAAAATCAACTGTGAATAAAGTATTTCTACAGAAAGCACTTTAAGAATTGCACAGATTATAAGACCGGTTGTACAGCGTGTTTACCAACATTTGTATATGTTTGCGACGAAATGTGATAGTGGTTGGAACAATTGGGCATTATAGATGTAATATGCAATCTAAAATAGTGTGTGGTTATTATATCATATATATATACTATATATATATATATAAAAATATAAATAATACTGGTCAGAAATAATGATTAATTGCAATTGCTTTATTGTTGACAACCAGATGTTCATCTTTAGGTCTATACATCAAGCAGTAGGCTAACTCTAATAGTGGATAAAAAAATAGTATCAACTTCATAAATGGTAATGTCACGCCCCAGGGCAGGACTTAGGGGGGCGGGGGAGAGGGGGGGCGGGTCCCCTGGGCTTGAGGTTATGTTTGGGCCCTATATCTACACTACAAATGCCCTCAAATAGAACATCATTATGGAGTAACACAAAACACGCAAACATGTGCTTTGAGGTTCATAAATAGTGCAATTAATATGCAACATGTCTAGGCTATAGTCAAAGTTTAAATGTAATATTAAATATTCATTATAATATAATAAACAGGATGTGTTCTCTCAGTTGAGAGATCAAAACCCTGAAATAACTTTGAGGGGGGAAAAAAGCCAGAGATGTTGGCTTATTAGTATTTTAAAAGTTATTGTCATATGTGTCCTCCTATGTGTCAGGTTCTTATTTAATCAATAAATCCAATCGAATAAAAACGCATGCTGGCTGTTAACAATCAAATGAAATCGCTATCAACAAAATTCGTAGATGGATTGTGCATAAATGTTAAGTTTAAATATAACATTTTAATGTAGAAATATTAAACGATTGCAAAAATGAAATAAGCTACTTTTTTAAATATGAAACTACAACCGCCAGTAGGTGGCAGCAAGTGACTGTCTTAATGAGTGAGTTGAATCAACCGATTCGTTTAAAAAGCTGATTCATTTGACTTTGCAAACGACTGTACTTATAGCCTGATTGAATCTGGTCTGTGTAATGCTGAGGAACAAAACACTGTTGTTCGGAGACGCAGCGGTTCTGCTGTTTGTTCTATTTTCTTTCTGACGGAGCAAAACAGGATTTTGTGTCTGAAAGTTACTCTGTAAGTTGTTGTTTATTGTACATTTGCGATCGTGCAGATATTTGAGAAGACTCTTGTTTGTGTGATAGGCTAAGTCTTATATCATAGACATAGCTATGTTATAGAAACAGAAACTCATTAAATTGCTATTTTGTTTATTTAAAATCATTTTGATGACATTTCTATTTCGTCGGGCCCGTCCTAACTGATGTGTGAATTGGCAGTAAATGAGGGGGGGGAGGGAGAGAGAGCGCTCAAAACTCAGATGATCGCATAATTTAGTGGAACATTAATATAGTAATATAGAATCATCCTCTGTAAAGAAATGAGGTGTGAACATTTGAGAATTTATCATTATCTTTCTAAATGTGCGCTCTTTGGGGCTAAAGGCTTAATGGAGCTGTTTAAAGTAACTTAGCCATGTGATAACAAACCAATCGGTGCAGACGCGATTCAATACGTGTGTCCTTCTTCTTTGTGAAATAATCATAAATACCAGTTTATGTTGTTTGTTTGTGGCCTCGAAGGTCGTAGTTGTAAGCTGTAGCCAGGGCTGG
>JADLZN010003277.1:0-45988 GCA_018155175.1 Sinocyclocheilus anophthalmus | reverse complement strand
GTATTACACCCATCCTCACAGTCTTCCTTTCTCTCACGCGAAATGTTGACATAAGATCTACTGTAGATGATCATGTCATGTCAGCCGCTGATTTCCTTCAACTCCTTATCTGCTGAAATCTGGCCGTAAGGTTGTTCTGAAGACCGAAAAAAAAGAGCCGTCTAGTGGAGCTGGATGAAGGCCAAGATAAGCAGTAGCCCATCTGTAAGGCCTGCTCATTGATTTTGGCCAACATGATAATGACTTGTAGGATACACACACGGCAAGGACTCTGTAGCTTCTCCATCTGAAGACACAGAATGGACTTTGTGTATTAATGGCCGCAATGCATTTTGTTTATACAGTCAAGAATACCAACCAAAAATGAATCTGCTATCAGATCATCAGATTCTCCATCTATGTTGTCTATTACGGCAATAAGCTTTCCAGTTCTTTCTGCTGAAAGCTGCAGCTGCAGAGTGTAATGTTGTCGCTGATGGTTGGGTTGGGTTATGGACTTTAGAGTGCTCTTATAAAGGTTCAAAGCTTTACCAGCCTTTTCTCCAGCTTTTTTCATCATAACTTCATCTTGAGGTGCATCTTGAGTTAAGTGGTTGTCAGGACAACAGGAGTCATCTGCTCTACAGATTTAGCAATATCAATAATATAACTATTTTACAATTTGGCGAATTAGTGGCTAATTCATATGATTTTGTATGATTGCCTTTGCACGTTTTCATACAATCTGCTAAAATAGTTACGTTGTTTCTCATGAGTTTCAACTATGAGACCTAATTTATTTATTGCACAATAAGGGCCATTTACACAGACTGTATTTTTGACTGCAAAAGTCGTGAACACAACAGTCAAACGCATTCGTTTAGCGCATTAACATAGAAGAACAATGGAATAGGAATCCGCATTCTGTCTGAACAGCCCTTAAAGCAGTTGGATTTGTATATTTGTGGATTAAAATTTTTTTTGTGTTGTACCAGCTATTTGTAGTTTTATTTTTCTAATTTGTCCAGCTAGCGCAGTGCGCACATTCTAGAGTAAATAACAAGGCCACTGGCTCTTTTAACTAATGTAGTTTACACTACCATTCAAAAGTTTAGTGGTCAGTAAGATTTGTTTTAAATAAATCAATACTTCTATTCCTGCACGGGGGGGGATGATTCTATGATATTATAATGTTCAATGTTTCTATTGATCTTACTTCTCTTAATCAAAGAATCTTGAAAAAGCCAGTTTTTCAGATTGATATATCCGAATGTTCTTGCGCAGCAATCCAACATTAGAATGATTTCTGAGAATCATGTGACACTAAAGACTGAGTAATGAGGCTGAAAATTCAGCTTTGATCACAGGAATAAATTAAATTAAAAACAAACTTTAAATGCAAAACAGTTATATGAAATTGCAATAATATTTCCCAATATTAGGATGTTTTGACACCTTGGTGCACATAAGTATACTTCGTTCATACACATTACAAAATAATTCTGACCCCAAAGTTTTCAGCAGTAGCATATCGCAGAGGAGTTTTCACTTCAACACTAAGACTGTCCTCACTTGGTTCTTCTAAAAAAAATAAAAAGACAGTTTTACAAATTAAAAGTACTTTTTATTGCATTAATTATTAAATTCTCACATATTAAGCTCTATTATAGTGCAAGGCTGTGCATTATACATGACCATAAGGAAAGTGACCGGACCAGAGCTGTTCCCTGCCCTTCACCCCTCCGTACACCCTGCGTTTTCATTCGCAGGGTGTTTTTAATGCGATATTCCCAAAGGCGCTAAAAATAGGTGGGTGCAACAAAGCTATATTGAGAAAAATCGCATTTTGTCATACTGCATCTGGACAGATCAGGAATATTATCAAAGCAAAGATGCAGTAGATGGCTTCCATCAGCACTCCTAAATCTTGCACAGTCCTTTACCACTTTCTGGATCAACATTTCACTCTGTAACATTGGGCAGTTTTCATTTATATGCTGTTAGTATTGATGATCGCATTATTTTTTCGCATGCATACATATGAGATTGCTCGTTTCTGCGGCTTCCTGGTTGGTGTTTTTGATCGGCACATTCAAGACTCGTTCAGGAGATGCCAGACGTTGATATGCCAGTCACGGGTCTATCATGCCGAGAACTCTGCTCATGTGTATGCATGATGATGCATTTAAAAGTTAATGACCAAACGTATCATTATAAAAGTTCACAATGTTGCTGCAGATGAAATATAACACGCATAACATTAAATAAACATTTTTAATCAGGTTAGACATTGACTATTTATCACTCAAACCCCTTTCTCTGCATGTCAGTCGGTCTCGCATATCCGCCATGTTTGTAGTTTTTAAACACTTTTTATGTGTGTTTGAAGTTCTAATCGAATCCTCTCCACCGCGCAATGTGTTGTGGGCAATATTAGCCGTTAGAGTGTGCATCGATCTGCACTTCGAATTTTAATCTCAAGTAGTAGACCATCTGGGAATCTTTGGCATAGCCTACTCTTTTCAGCATACATACTAATCTATTTTAAAACTATTTGTGACCCTGGACCACAAAACCAGTCATACGGGTAATTTTTATAAATAAATAAGCTTTCATTGATGTATGGTTTGTTAGGATAGGACAATATTTGGCCGAGATACAACTATTTGAAAATCTGGAATCTGAGGATGCAAAAAAATCTAAATATTGAGAAAATCAACTTTAAAAATGTCCAAATAAAGTTCTTAGCAATGCATATTACTATCAAAAATTAAGTTTTGATATATTTATGGTAGGATATTTACAAAATATATTCATGGAACATTGTCTTTACTTAATATCCTATTGATTTTTTGCATAAAAGAAAATCGATCATTTTAACCCATACAATGTATTGTTTGGCTATTGCTACAAATATACCCGTGCTACTTATGATTGGTTTTGTGCTCCAGGGTCACATTTAGGACGGATAGTATGCGAATTGGGATGCAGCAACCGTCTCATGAATAACGGAAAACTCCTTGTTTGGTGGGGAAAGAGTTAACCATGGTAAAACTCTGTCTGCAGGAGATCGACGGTAAAGCTCTGATGTTACTGAGGAGCGACATGGTGATGAAGTACATGGGTCTGAAACTCGGACCGGCACTCAAACTCTGCCACCACATCGAGAGACTCAAGCAAGGCAAGCAGTGAAGCACACGGACAGAAACCTCACCTCCACATCGACACGCTGCTCCAGAGGGGGCTGATGGGAAACCGCCGTGTGTTGCTCTCCATAAACACACACACCTGGACGCTCATCTGCAGCCAGAGCACACTGAGGAACACTAGTGCCGCTCTCTGGGAGCGAACAGGAGCGAAGGTGCGTTTGGATGGTCTTACCGCCTGCCATCTCGTCTCCACAAAGATGCAGATGCTTTAAGGGCCGAGTAGCTCACCGATAGTGCTTGTTTTTGAGTCTGATGTTGGCTATTTATCGCTCTACCTCCCTGTGACGTCATACTAGTCCACAGGTGTTTCTGGAATCACTTACAGCCACTGAAAACCTGCTTTTTAGTTGCGTTTAATTTGTGTATTTAGTTCAAACAAAACACATCATGTTTCGTAACCTCAAAGGAAAAGTTCGGCCAATCGTCATTATTTACGGTCCAAACCCGTACTACTTTGTTTTTTCCGTCGAACACAAAAAGAGACGTTTTGTAGAATGTTCACGCTGCTCGTTTTCATGCAATTCTGCTATATTGGCGAAATTATGTTCGACCAAAAAACTGATTGTTTTTGTTTGGTTGGAGATTAGATTTAAGAGTGTTCACAAGTAAATCTTCAATGTTTTCGCGCCAAACATCTATTTCAAAACATCAAAACAATATTAATAGCATATTGGGGACCAGTTTGGCACATATTGATTTTTAGTAAATCACATCAGAACAATCAAAACAAACAAAAAAAAAACATTTAGGCCTAAAATTGGCATTTATGTAATTGAATTGTATATCAAATTTCCATCCTTCTGGATTACACCGTTTTAACATTAAAATAATAATAATAAACTTAATGCGATTTATATTTGTCAGTCATGCGTAAATTAAAAACAGGACAGATTTTTGCACTCAAAATCATTGCATGGTTATATTTGATTATTTATATATTTTCAAAATGCATTTATTCAAATCGCCTTAGAATCCGCATCAATAGTTAATTATGAAAAACATTAATGTATTCAGTTTAACAGTATAAAACATGTTAAATATACTAGGAGTGGAACAATCAACTCAATTATTTATATTTTGTATGAATCAAATTATTTTGGGTATATTAATATATATATTATAATCTATCTATCTAAAATGCTAGAAAGCTGGTATTGTGTATTCAAATTTTAGTACTATTACAGAAATCTGACCTGTTTCACTTATGTATGACTGACAAATATACATCACATTGTTTATTAATGTTAAAACTGTGAATTCTAAACTTTTATATGTATATATGTATGCAATTTAAATACATAAATCTTAAATTTAAGCCTAAATAGTAATGAAATACTGTAATTTTTATCAGTGAAATGCCCTTCTGCTTTGAAAAACCTCAATATCCGAGCTTCATTATGTCGTATATCTAATATAGTTTTCCCCGTACGCTGTGTATTTTCTCTTTCGACTGCGAGTTTAGTCTCGAGTGTCACGAGTGTGGATGTTCCGGAGCGTTCCGAGGAGATAACGCTGTTTGAGTTGGCCTCGGTTTTGTTACAGAAACTCATCGAGCTCTTATCTGGGGAATGTTTGAATTGACTTGTGTTACGAAGTGTTGCGAAGCCAGGGTTAGACGTTAACCTGACACCTACAGCAGCCGCAGAGCAGTATTCAAGAGACCGAAACGCAGCATGTGATGGAGAAATGTACGAGTTTGCCACTCGAGGACAGGAAAGTCGTCAAAACCGGTTCATTTCAATGAAGCGTCGCTGTAGAAGCCTCATTAGAAATCACTAAAATAGTGGGAATGTGATGTAATGTGAACGCCGGCGTGTTTTCCTCCGGCTTGATCTCGAAGTTGATGTTGATATTTGATCATTGTCATCGATAGATCAGACGTCAATGGCGTATTATGGGTTTAACCATAAAACTCAGCAACAGGAATGTACAATTTTGTAGAGAAGAAATATTTTAAGCTAAACATGTTGTATATGGAGGTGGGAAGCGTGACGATACGTTACGGGGGGCTGCTTATTTGGGATTCGTTGTTTAATATACCTTGTACTGCCTTCCAGCGCTTTTTACCGGGAGGAGACGTCCATTTTAAATAGCTATGTTCAAATTGCCTTGCTTTACTTTAAAACTTCTCAGGTTTTTTCCCCATCTTTTGTAACGTAGCATTTCAAGTTAGTCGTGAATGTGATCGTTTCGACTTTTCAGTTCCTTTGTCGAACTTTTTGAAAAAAAAAAAAAATCACATGTATTCGTAATGTTGTGCCATATAGATTCATCAAATGATTGAATATCAATACTTGTTATGAAAAAACACACACACACACTCTTCGATCTTGATACCAGAGACGTTTTTAATCATGAAATTTTTAAAGCTAATGCATTCGTCACGTACACATTTTCAACGATACAAATAATAAATAAATAATTTAAAACATCACCAGACTCGGTTTCATTCTTTTATCCATTCAGTTGTTTACAAAAGCTCTTCATGTTAAAACAAACAGACATTCAATACTTAAAATGTCAGTACCTATAAAAGAGTTAGAGGGTCGTCTGACACAAATGAATTCACATCATAGAAACGGTCATGGTTTATTCTGATCTGAGAAGAGTGAGAATATACTGTATCACATGCTGGAAAATGATTTTTTCCAAATGCAAAATTTGACTTTCTTCCTAACATTCTTAAATTAAGATGCATTTAATTGTTTTCTGAAAAAGTTATCAATTTATTAAACTAAGAAAAAAAACATCTACCAATGGGTTAATAAAAATAGACTTATTTAAAAGGAGAACAAGTTTATTTTTCTTACTCCATTGGCAGATCACTTGTTTCATGTTTTAAGCACAAAGTCACACAGTATATATATCTTCTCCACTGAATACATCTTGATTTAAGAATGTTTAGATATTTGCACAGGAAAACAAGACAAAAACTGAGGAAGGACATTGTTGCAAGGCTTTAGAGTTTAAAAACACATTTCAGTGCTGACATGAAAAAGACAAGTAAAATTGCACAGCAGTTCATCAGATGTAACTATAAAACCCAATGCTTGAGTGTAGTCTGAAAATGGAGGAAATCTGTCAAGCTGATAGTTTGAGAAAGTTCAGAGAGTTCTACATGAAAACCTTTCCTGGCTCAATGTGAACTATAAAAGACGCCTTCCTGATTTTCCTTCTGCAAGAATTCCATTAAGCAAACACGAGACGGCACATTTCATACTGACATGTCAAATAAATCCTGCCATGCTTTCATCTTTCTCTCTGTGGACACTACTGATGGTGCGTCTAGAAGCTCATTTGATTCTGTTGAAAGTGGAATGAAGGACAAGTCACTTCTCATCTGAGCCACTGCACCATATTGGTACTGACTTAGTAAAAAACTAAAAATTACGTAACACAGAATCTTCATGTGTGACCAAATGAGACTCCTGTTGGTTTGGCTGTGGAGATGATCTTACGGTTGGGGTGAACTTGCATGAAGTACGAAATATAACACCTTATATAGAATAAAATTTGATTTACTGAGTTTACTCCTGTTGTTTATAAGGAGATTTGGGGTAAAGTTCACAAAATGGTCAAGAACATGCCAGCAAGTCATACTGCACCCAAAAATTAAAAGATCCAAAAGAAATTAGATTTTGCTTTAAGAAAATGAATAGAATTCATTCCAATCAGAATTTTTTTGCATTATGATATTTGATCATAAACACCATTTTCCATCCAAATTCTCACTATTATAAATGCACAAAAAAGCAAAAATTTAAATTGTAAAGGATTTTTACATTGTGACAGTATTTTACCTTTAATGCTGCTCTAACTTAAGAAAAAAAAATATGACCGTAATTTTGTGGTCAACTAAATACAGTAACTGATATTGAGAAATTGAATATATATATAAATATTATTTCTCATGATGGAAAATGGTGTTTATGATAACTATCACAATGCAAAAAAAAAAGAAACACGAAAAGGGTACTCAACATAGGTTACGCTCTTTCTGAATTCTGATTCTATTCATTTTCTTTAAAGCAAAATGATTTCTTTTAGATTTTTCATTGTGGGTTTGCATATGACTTGGCTGCCTTTTTTTTGTGAACTGTACCCAAAATATCCTTTTGAAACAAAAGGAAGTTAAACTCAGTAAATCAAGGAACACTTTCTATATAGATCTATATAATATATATAAGTACAGTGGATACGGAAAGTATTCAGACCCCCTTTAAATTTCACTCTTGTTATATTGCAGCCATTTGCCTAAAATCATTTAAGTTCATTTTTTCCGCATTAATGTACACACAGCACCCATATTGACAGAAAAACACAGAATTGTTGACATTTGCAGATTTATTAAAAAAGAAAAACTGAAAATATCACATGGTCCTAAGTATCAGACCCTTTGCTGTGGGGGGGGGGGGGGGGGGGACCACTTTTTCATCTATTTAACTCAGGTGCTGCCATTCTTCTGATCATCCTGAGATGGTTCTACACCTTCATTTGAGTCCAGCTGTGTTGATTATACTGATTGGACTTGATTAGGAAAGCCTCACACCTGTCTATATAAGACCTTACATTTCACAGTGCATGTCAGAGCAAATGAGATCATGAGGTCAAAGGAACTGCCTGAAGAGCTCAGAAAAAGAATTGTGGCAAGGCACAGATCTGGACAAGGCTACAAAAAAATTTCTGCTGCACTTAAAGTTCCTAAGAGCACAGTGGCCTCCATAATCCTTAAATGGAAGACGTTTGGGACGACCAGAACCTTCCTAGAGCTGGCCGTCCGGCCAAACTGAGCTATCGGGGGAGAAGAGCATTGGTGAGAGAGGTAAAGAAGAACCCAAAGATCACTGTGGCTGAGCTCAGAGATGCAGTCGGGAGATGGGAGAAAAATGTAGAAAGTCAACCATCACTGCAGCACCTCCACCAGTCGGGGCTTTATGGCAGAGTGGCCCGATGGAAGCCTCTCCTCGGTGCAAGACACGTGAAAGCCCGCATGGAGTTGTGAGATGGGGAGAAATAAGATTCTCTGGTCTGATTTGAGACCAAGATAGAACTTTTTTTGGCCTTAATTCTAAGCGGTATGTGTGGAGAAAACCAGGCATGCTCATCACCTGTCCAATACAGTCCAACAGTGAAGCATGGTGGTGGCAGCATCCTGCTGTGGGGGTGTTTTTCAGCTGCAGGGAAAAGACGACTGGTTGCAATCAAGGGAAAGATGAATGCGGCCAAGTAAAGGGATATCCTGGACAAAAACCTTCTCCAGAGTGCTCAGGACCTCAGACTGGGCCGAAGGTGTACCTTCCAACAAGACAATGACCCAAAGCACACAACTAAAATAACAAATGAGTGGCTTCACAACAACTCTGTGACAGTTCTTGAATGGCCCAGCCAGAGCCCTGACTTAAACCCAATTGAGCATCTCTGAGAGACCTAAAAATGGCTGTCCACCAAAGTTTACCATCCAACCTGACAGAACTGGAGCGGATCTGCAAGGAGGAATGGCAGAGGATCCCCAATCCAGGTGTGAAAAACTTGTGCCTCTTTCCCAAAAAGACTCAGGCTGTATTAGATCAAAAGGGTGCTTATACTAAATACGAGCAAAGGGTCTGAATACTTAGGGACATGTGATATTTCAGTGTTCTTTTTTAATAAAACTGCAAAAATGTCAACAATTCTTTTTTTTTCTGTCAATATGGGGTGCTGTGTGTATTAATGAGGAAAAAAAATTAACTTAAAATGATTTTAGCAAATGGCTGCAATATAACAAAGAGTGAAAAATTAAGGGGGTCTGAATACTTTCGTACCCACTGTATATACATTACAATATGAATGAGAGTAGAATGAAAATGTCACAATGTGAAAAATCTTCGATAAAATGGGTTTTATATATGCGCTTATCGGGCTAATTTGGCTGATTCAATGTTGAGTTTGTGATGTGGGGGTCTGTCAGCTGTAGCACGGTTTTAATAAGTTGATTACTAAACTGGGATAATCAGTAGGTTAATGCTATCATGCTATCAATCAAACCACCAGCCACATGAAAGCAACAAAATCACAGATTTTGTGCCATAAAGCAGCATTCATAATCCACATTAAAATTCTTAATGAATGGTTTAAAGTAAAAAAAAAGTGGCACTTAATTTTATCCATTAAAAATGTATTTGATCAAGCAGGGGAATGAGGCCAGACCTAAAGGGGAGTTTGCAAAGGATTGTAAAAATCACCAGCACACACTTTTGAAGAGGTGTTTTGACTGGGACTGAAGGTCAAGTTCACCCTCAAGCATCTCCACATATTCAAATGATAACACTTCTAATTCTATCAATTGCCGTAACCTTTTATCCTGTAATGTTACTTGGCATTAAATTTTCTGCATTATCTGTTAGCAAGACTGCAACAGTAGCTTAAAACATCGACTAAACAGCCTTAATATTAGCCAATTGCTTGTGCAACTTTACTGACATCACCCAAGTTCTTCATTTTCATCAAAGATTAAATAAAAAACACAAGAATACCATACACCAATGAGTTTTGCACAACATGACAAGTAACATGTATAAAGAAAACCAGGCTCACCCGAGAAGGAAAACTGATCTTAATGCTTGCTGAGGGATAGATGTTTAATTTTGAACTCTTCACGTCCATTGTCGGCAATTCACCATCTAAAACACTGAAGGTATATTAGGATCATTCAAATCTGTACACTGTTGCAAGGGAAACCCTCCTTGTGTTCACACAGCTGGCTGACTATAACCTAAAAAAATTACTCTGAGTTGAACCCACGGCCATAAAAACAGCATTAATAAGCCATTTCACTCAGATTTGTTGTCGTTAGGGACGAACCCCCAATGATTATTTAGTTTTAATTTAGTTTGGGGCGGGTGAAGGGAGGCTTTTTACCCCCCAAAGGGAGGATGATGAAAACTATGCTTTGTTGCTACTGACAACCATTTCCTCCAATCATCAGACTTAATGAAACCGAGATTTGGGCTTTGCCAAGTCATTATCAGGCTGCCATGCTAACTGCTTACCCCTCCTGTTCTTCAAAGAGGATGCTCCGCTCCAATGCCCCACTGATTAATACAGTGATTAGGGAAGCAAAAGGTCACGGTTCCCTTCTACAGTTCATTAGGACCAAAAATGCAAAATGTCGTGCACTCCAAGTGTAAACAGCGAGAGGAGAGCAAGAATTCATCATATTAGCAAGAGGAGAATTTGTCAGGGCTACACGTTGCGTTTCTCACTGACAGCTGGCCAGGTTTCAAAACAGATCTCATGCATATTAATGACAATGCAGATTACACGTGATTAATCATTCATGAGGATGTGTGACCGAAATCAAAATGCATAGGAAGGGAGTCGATTCTGTCGTTAATGCTAAAAAATATCAGTAGTAGTGCAGTTTAGGCAATTCAGATTGGTTCTTTTATACTTGGAGCATTTTCCTGTCGACTTCGTCTGATTGCTTTATAATGAATGGATCAAATGCCAACCATCAGACCAGAGGCGGCCAGCATCAGTCTAAATCATTTGAACAGCATGGAGAACAAGCTTTAGGCTTTATTTCTGCCAGGAATGCATTTATCATCATCATACCCCGGTTTAATTTCTCAGACCAGCTTTTTTCAAAGTAGTTATTTACCTAGCTACACCTCAGTAGCGGTTTCATTGCTCATGTCCTTGGTTTTCCCTTCTCACTCTCACTCTCAAGAGAGCATGTGTTATTTTCTGGGCAGAAACGCTGCCAGTCGCTGCTTCTTTATGGGCAGTATATGAATCTCCTGGGAGCTTACTTTCTTCAGTTTGATGCCTCTGTTTTTAGAGATCTTTTTGAGCGGGTCACTGGATTCTCCTCGCTGATCCACTGGGACCCTGGGAAGTGTGGCGAAGCCCCCTTGACTGGCATCACGTTTGATGGAAAAGTTCTTTGTAGAAACGCCTGATAATCCTTTTAGCTTGCTGCAGAAAATGGCAGGCATGGCGTCTTTGACCGACACAATGACTTTGGCAGTCTGCGACGTGCTGACGATCTCGATGTTGCCGCTTCCGGTGAGCGCAGAGTCATGTAGCGCCCCAGCCACTGTGCTACCGTGACCGCTGTCTACCACCCACTTGTGCTGTCTGCTGAACTCTAGAGATGCTAAACCACTTAGCAGCTTGGTGTCTAGCTTCGGCGTGCAGTCTACTGGCCGGAGAACCCCAAGAGTCAAAGCCCCACTGCTAACATTGTCCCCCAGGTGGCACACCCTCTCCCGCTCCGGGGCCAATGGCCCATATGTGCTACAAGTCTGGATGCATGTCTTTCTTATACTAGGTATAGACAAATCAAGGACACTGTCTTGCTGAAATGGCTGGATCCCTTGTGGCACATCAACATGGATTGAAGGATGAGGTGCCCTTATGGATAAATCTAGCACTTCTCCATCTGTCACTAAAGGGGACGAGCAAGAGCGAAGAGACTGTTGGACTACTGCCATTTCCTTGCTGGTAAATGTCAAATGAGGGGAGATGTCACTAGGTGAAGTCTGTGTGCTTTTGCTTGAAGTACAAGCTGGTTTAGGGACGTCTACCTCTACCTTGGAGTCCTTGCAAGTGGAGACCGGGAATGGGATTGGCACTGGGATTGGAAGAGGCATTGGAAGTGGGATCACAACAGGATAGGGGACGAGCAAGGTGGCTGGAGGCACCAGAGGGGCTAGTGGAGAGCTGTAGGGGTGCGAGAGAGGCAGAGGAGGAAAGAATGCAGAGGCAAGGTCAACTTGCGGGAAAGACGCTGGGTGGCAAGTGGGAGAAGAGTTGCCTTGGCCAGGGAAGAGGTCCTGCAGGATGGCTGCAAAGTTAGGGTTCTGAAGAAGAGTCAGTAGACTAGTATCCAACACTGGATTTGTGCCTTTCTGGTCCAGGACTGGAGGTGCTCCAAGAGCAAGAGAAGGGTTCTGGCACAGGATGCTGTTCTGCAGCGGCAGGGCAGGACAAGTTGCCGTTTGTTGAAGCAATTGATGATTCAAATGTTGGAGGACTTGTTGTTCCAAGACCAGAGGTAGGGACACAGGACCCTGACTAGTCATCAGGTACGAAGTGGCCCCTGATTGTCCGACTTGAGGGGCAGCTGGTCCAGCAAGGATTGGCAATACTACTGGACTCTCCCCTAAGCAGATTGGCTGGAGCACAGTTGTAGCAACCTTCAGGGCAACACCGTTGGGAGACTCAGCAGCCGGGGTCACCACCGGGGTGGCTTGTATCGTTAGTAGGGGCGACAGAGATCGCTTTGTTATGGTTGGAGAGCTGACATTCCATGTCTCGGGTGAAATAATTGGAGTGGTCTCCCCTTCCAGTTTCCCAACTGCATCAGTGGCGGCGGATCCACCATTGCAGACCTCTTCCTCAGGGTTTGCCATGTCTACGGCTACAGAATCTTTGTACGGCTCTTCCATCATGTCTTGATTATGTAAATCTCTTTCAGGTGCTGCAAGTAGAGGATTTCATGGTTTTCTTCAGCACAAAACCTAGAATCAAATGGGAGAAGTGGATTAGTAGTTGGCAACAACTACATGTGTCGATGTAAACCACAATACTCAACATAGTAATTGTTGGTAAACCTTCATAATCTGTTAGATCCTTACCTGTCCTCTATAACTTTAATACCCCAAGCTAACAAGGGACCAAGGAGGCATTGTTTCCTTTCCTGCTAAAAGTTCAACCATCTGTTTTTGTCCACCAAGAGCTGTAAGCTTTTAGAATGACGGGATTAGCAGACACAAACACGGAATTAGGGAGACACCAGAAGAGAGTTTACAAAGACTTCTCACAGGAGCCTTTCTCACAGACAGACTGCTTCGCTGGCTTGGGATGGGAGGAAAGAGAGCATGGGGGAGGATTTGATGAAATTACGTCGCACAGTGCCTGGGTTTATTTGTTTATGAGCCAGCGTTAGTGTGGAGTTTATTACACAAAATGCTGCCAAGACTATGAAGTGAACCTCCCTCTGGCAAACACACAGCGAGTGAAAGAATTCCAGAGAGACAGAAAGGAGGAAAAAGAGAGTACCTTGAAGAAGAGAGAAATGGGAAGAAATAAAAAGAGCAAGGGAGGGAGAGAAAAGCCAAAAACGTGAGGGAAAAATGATCAGGGGATTCAGAAATGGGTGCAATCTTTCAAAGAAACAACTTTCAAAGCAGCAGATTTTCAGTCTGCGTTAAGTACCCATTAAACATTGCAATGTTTTTTTTGCAAACAGGATGACCTGAACACGTGCACCAACCACAAACAACACTAAAACCATCTTTTGCATTTCTGTTTTCACTACCAAAAACATTATCAACAATTTTATCTGCAACAATTCCAAAAGCATAGCAGCAGAAAAGTATACATTTTCTCTGTCAGTAAATCATACCAAAAACTACATGTAATGCTGACAAAGGTTGGAGGGCAGGCTCATGCTAGCACAGCGAGAACTGCCTTATCTGTATTTTTTCAGGCAAGCTGCAAAACAAAAGAAAGCTGCCAACTGATTTAGGACCAAATTGTGTCCCAGGGTGAATTTCAGAACCACTTCTAAAGCACTGAATTTCCATTCCCGTACTGACGGAAGAACAGTGGAAAAAGTCAGATAAGGAAGCAGACGGCCTTGACACATCTGCTCCTCTCTGATTACTCAGTGACAGTGTTTCTCACCGACCCTAAATCAACCCTCAATCGGTGAGTGCTGCGGTTTAGAAACACTGATCCTAGATCAGACCTCTCCAAGTAGTCACACGTGACTTCTAAACTGCCTTGCAGATTTTTGGGGGTTTTTGTCTCAAATTATATTGTGAAGCATATTCTGTGCACATTTTGTGAATTTTCGGACATTCCAAGCAGCTAAATAAATTCACTGTTTGCACATTTACATGCAAAATTAACTCTCCGCTCTCCTGCTTTATCACCTTTAGTGTCCTTGCTGCAGCCCTGTGTTGAGTAGCATCACATGTGTGAGGTGCATTTTTCCCCCATCAGTCTTTGCACAAACATGTCTTTAATTTAAAATTAGTCTTAGTCTCCGCATTCTCTATGCCAAAGACGCTGAGTGATGTAACTTGGCTGGAAACGGCGCGTTTGTTTAAGTCTTTGGAAAACAAACACATGCTTCAAATGCTACCCAATTACAATCTGTGAGAGGAACAGCCAAAAACTTGGAAATAAATCCTGAGCGGGGATAAAAGTCGATAAATTACAATCTAGCATTGGAAAGCCAACAAGGTGGGTCGCCAAACCCTCTGTATGATTTGTTTCTGAGATACTGCATTCCAGATGGGCTTTCTGTGGGCTGACGGATTCCTGCAGTGTGAGACAGTTAATGCAAACAGCATTACAGAAGCACGAGCGTGTGTGTTCACAGCAGCAGGTGAGATCGGTTAGATCTCAACACTAAATCAGAGCTAAAAACTTTACAGATAAAAGAACCACCAAACACACCATCTGCTGTTGCTGCATCTTAAAGGTTATGCAACAATAAAATGTAGAAAAAATTTTCTCATGTGACTGATTCCCTTTGCCAAGCCATTAGAGCTAAATTATATAATTATATAATTAATTATCTTAAGAAATGTCTAGGTCAAACTTCACCCTAAAATCAAAATTATTCTGGATAAAGAATATTACCTTATACACATTAATATCTGAAATATAACTTCTGATTTTTTTTTCTGGATATATCATACCCAAGAAGAATATTTTAGAATATGACTAACTTTATCTGTCACTACAAAAGCATGTGGCTGGCAAACAAAAATGCAAAAAAAGACAGAAGCAGATGTGAAACTTCCAATTGCAATGATAGCGTTTACTGGAGGTGTTTCATACGGATAAAATGAAGTGAATTTTGAGCTTTGATGCCGGTATGATCTGGAATGTGATGATTAACACTGTCTAGACGGGAAGCATCAAATGCTCACTAACATGGACAAATCTGCTACGAGCTTGAGGTTAGACTTCGGCAATACTGAAATAAAACTAAAATCCTACTTGGAAATTCACTGGCATAAAACTCGCTTTAAATTAGTAATTTCAGTAAAGCAAAATAATATTACAGCAACAGAGCACAACAGTTGCAAAAATTCCATTATTAAAAAATTCTGGAAAATCCCATTTTCTCCATAGGGGAATTGATTTTGATCTTATAAACAGACCTACTGTGATCTTGAGCTTGTTGATCATTCGTACATACATTTACATGACATTAGCCCACATTATTTTAGCTTATTTTTAAAAATAGTGTTTAATAGCGGAATTCCTGGTGGAAAAATTACATTACACTTGATTTGAAAGACAACCTGGTTATGATGCATATATATTATAGATATATATATATATATATATATTATATAATATACACACAGTGGCTGTGAAAAGTTTTGCCCTTCCCGTGTTTTTTTTTTCTTTTTTTTTCATGTTTGTCGCACCTGAATGATTCAGATCATCAAACAAATTTAAATAAAAGATAACACAAGTGAACACAACAAGCAGTTTTTAAATGAAGGTTTTATTATTAAGGGAAAACAAGCAGTTCCACACCTTCCTGACCCCTGTGAAAAGTAATTGCCTCCCCTAGAAATACCTGGTTTCCACACACCACTTGCATCAACAACTGCAATCAGTGTTTGTGATACTGGCCATGATTCTTCACCATCGCTGTGGATGAATTTTGGCCACACTCTTTTTGCGAATTGTTTTACTTCAGCCCATCTGAAGCCTTTTCAGCATGAGTGCCTGTTTAAGTCCTATTTTAAAGGCACAATATGTAAGATTTTTTTTATTAAAATATCCCAAAACCACTAGAACAGTGTTATATTTTTTGCTGACTTGGGTACTTACATTATCCCAAATGTTTCGAAGAATGTTTAAATCCAGAGAAATAAGCTATTTTAACTAGTGATACGGAGCTTGTCTGTAGTGTCATAGTGTCGCCTGCCAATGACGTCATAAGCCCTCGATTTCCGGTTTTGTTTTGTAGAAACATGGAAACACCAAAGACGCTTTAACATGTTGTGCATTTTAATAGACCGGTGACGACCGCACAGAGTAGCATTATAACAGAACTTTTAAATGTATCTAGTATGATAAAACATCGCTGCTTTACCCCACGTACACACGACCGGAAGCAGCTGAGCAGCGCTCGGTCAGCGACCTCGTTTCGCTTCGACGGCTTTCAGCCTCACCCTGCTACCCATAACATGTTTCAGGCCTTTTAAGTCCGTACTTTAACTTGGCCACTCAAAAGTCTTCATTTTGTTTTTCTTCAGTCATTCAGAGGTGGACTTGATGGTGTGTTTGGGATCATTGTCCTGCTACATAACCCAAGTGCGCTTGAGCTTGGTCACAAACTGATGGCCGGACATTCGCCTTCAGGATTTTCTGATAGAGTGCAGAATTCATGCTTCCGTCAATTATAGCAAGTCATCCAGGTCCTGAAGCTGCAAAGCAGCCCCAGATCATCACACTACCACCACCATTTTGACTGTTGGTATGATGTTCTTTTTATTTTCTTTTTATGAAATGCTGTGTTGATTTTACGCCAGATGTAACGGGACACACACACCTTCCAGAAAGTTCAACTTTTGTCTCATCAGTCCACAGAATATTTGCCCAAAAGTCTTGTGGATAATCATTATGTTTTTTGGCAAATGTGAGACGAGCCTTTGTGTTCTTTTTGGTCAGCAGTGGCTTTTGCCTTGTAACTCTCCCATGGATGCCGTTTTTGCCCCGTCTCTTTCTTATTGTTGAATCATGAACTCTGACCTTAATTGAGGCAAGTGAGGCAAGGATTTTTTTAGATGTTGTTCTGGGTTCTTTTAGGACCTCTTGGATGAGTTGTCTTTGTGCTCTTGGGAGTAATTTTGGTTGGCCGGCAACTCCTGGGAAGGTTCACCCTTGTTCCAAGTTTTCTCAATTTGTGGATTATGGCTCTGACCGTGGTTCGCTGGAGTCCCAAAGCCTTAGAAATGGCTTTATAATCCTTTCCAGACTGATACATGTCAACTGTTTTTTTTCTCATCTGTTCTTGAATTTCTTTAGATTTCTTTAGATCACGGCATGATGTGTTGCTCTTTAAGCATGCGTCACTTTGTCAGACAGGTTCTATTTAAGAGATTTCTTGATTGCGAACAGTTGTGGCAGTAATCAGGCCTGGGTGTGTCTAGTGAATTTTAACTCAGCTTTCTAAAATAATGTGTTTAATTGCAGTTCTTTCATGATTTAACTGGAGTGGGCAATTAATTTTTCACGTAGGGCCCCATAGGTTTGGACAGCTTTTTTCCCTTAATAAATGAAATCATCATTTAAAAACTGCATTTTGTATTTACTTGCATTATTTTTTTGTAATATTAAAATTTGTTTGATGATGTGAATCTTTTAAGTGTGACATATGCAAAAAAATAAAAAAACAGGAAAGGGGTAAAAACCTTTTCACAGCACTGTATAATATATATATAATATGTATAAGACCTGCTGTTAAGACCAAGTACTGGTGCTTTTGTTGTGCGACAAACAGAGCTGGGTCTGTTACTAATTACAGATTACATAATGAAAACTGTAGTTAGTAACGTAGATTACTTTTAGATTACTTTATCAAAGTTGTTTTAAACTCACATAGAGTGTACCCATTGATATTCTTATATGAACAAACATTAATAAACATGAAAACATGATATTACATGGCCAAAGTCTTTCAGGTTTGAAATATTTTTGCCCAGACTTCCAGAATCAACCATTACTGAAGGTCAGCGGATATGATGACATGGTGTTTCTCAGCCATAAATCACCAGTGCTTTAGCAATTATTTGTTTCATACATTGCAAATTTATTTACACAACATTCGTGAATATCGACTAAATGGTATGAGGATTTTTTAGAAAGGAAAATTTAAAAGAGAAAAACGAATTAGAGAGAATCAATAAATTATGAATGATTTACTGCCATTGGGTGAATATGTAATCATGTAATCCCTAGAAAAGTAACTGTAATCTGATTATTAAAATGTAATATAATCTAATTGCAAGTACTTAATGTTTGGGATCTGATTACATAATCCAGATGACATGTAATCAGTTACTACCCCGCTCTGCCGACAATGAATATACTGTATATTTTCACAACTGTCATCCAATACTAGAGCACGGGTTACTTACTGGCTTGATACGATAACATGGCTTCATCTAGACGAATCTATCATGGATTTGTCTTCATCTATGTTCGTCTATCAGATAATAGAGCACAAATCCTGTGCAGAGCAAACTGGAAAATGGAACAGATGGAACAATTTAGCAACAATCTTCTATTCCATCCACAGGCGCTGTTGTCATGCCAACCACAGGGCTAATAAATCCATCTTCTGTGTTGCGTGCTGACGCTGCCGTTTTGCCCCCCACCACTGAGATGGAGCCCAGAAATGATTCTCCAATCCACCACCACCCTGATCTCGCATACAACCCGGGTGTCTTTCTCAGTGTAGCCGATCTGCTAATGATATTAACAGTTAGGTTTCAACTAGCTTAACAAGTCTCTCATAGCCGTCCACATTACAAAATGAATCTCCGGTTCTATCAGTGCAATGACTTGATTTTTGTCCTAGTCTTAAGTTCGTTTGACTTCAGTTTGGTTGTCCACCAAAAACACAAAATATGATTGATTAAATTGATCTGCACTTTACATGACTTGCATTGAATCAACTGATTTGCATTGTTATGTGTTCCCCAAGTGTTCTGTTTGAACTTAGACTAGTTAACCTTCACTGATAAACCTTCAGAGACAAACCTACTGTGAACTGCAAGGTTGTTAATCAATGGTATATGCTTCTGCTGAAGCAATCAGCCCCCATTACTATTTTTTCCATAACTTTAAATTATTTTAAATTGTGTCAAACGAATGTGAAAAACTACATTACCCACGATTCTACAAAAAATCTCCACCAATCAAGTTGTTCCAAAATACCTTTTTTGCCACTCCAATAAACACTGCAAATTAAATGATTGAGACATAATTTAAGGCTTCCTATGCTCTAAAAATACTTTTATAAAATATGTTTGTATGCATAATGAGCATATTTTGCAATAAATGTAATAAAATATATGAACATCGTGGAAATGAACATTTATTTTTTTAGTTTTTAATTAAATTATATAGTTTGCAATGCTTCATGGGATTGTAGTTCTTTCCCTCATTAAAGCAGTTGTCTTTTTGTCCTATTTTCAAATGATTATTTGCTTTAAAATCAAAGTTTGTAATGCAGCTGATTGCACGTTCTTTGTGAATTAGTATAAAATTGTAAATTAGACACTCTATTTGATCTACTTAATTTTACGTTTAATTCAATGTTAATGCGTTACTCAGGGTTGCCAGGTCTTCGAAACAAAACCAGCTTAATCATGTTTTTTCCATGGTTTTGCTCTTCTTCGGGGGTCCATTCTATCAAAATTGTTTTCCGGGGGAGAGGGGAGTTCACTAAATACAACCCGCGGCAACAGTCTTAAAAGCATCCCAATTCTGCGGAAATCTGCAGACTTGGCAACACTGGTGTTACTTGTCATTTCTTAGTAAATATTTGTGAAATCTACTAGCAATTTATAAGTAAAATTTCACTCAAACTACATCCTACACCATTTTTTCAGTGTGGTTTGGATCAAGGCTTATAACTTTTTAATTAATGCTTTAAAAAGAAATTTTGGGAAAGATCTTCCTAAACCAACGCAGCTGAAAAAGCAGGAAACACTATCTTACTCTATTATAATAGTGATGCTTGTCTAAGCATTTAGATTAACCCTTTGAAAGCCAAACCCTTTCTCTACTGGATACACACTGGTCTCCCGTAACGGTCTTCAGTGGTGTCTTCCCGTAATAAAATAGCATCCATTTGCAATGTGTTCATGCCTGAGGACAGAGACTTCTAAGGGATTTATGGGTTGGGAAGCATTCAGGGAGGCTGAAATCATCCTGGGAAGAAGAAGAATGTGGGCAGAATTGCCTCTGGGTACCTCTTATATTGCAGACCTACAGCACATGTGGTACATCCAACACCCTCACACACACACACACACACACAGAAGGCGGTCTAGTAAGAGCAGTGCGTGTTTGCAGTGCGCCCACTGACAGTCATCTCTATACAAAGTCTCCTCTCATTTAAAGCCAATAGAAGCGGTGTGGAATCTCCTGACAGCTGTATCTAGGATTCAGAGTCATGGATGGGTCTGAATTAAAATGCTTTTAAAAATCTGCAACAGTTCAATGTCCCAACAGGATGCGAAGCAGACATAACAGCTAAGCAACATGGAAACTGTAGTGCTTTAAAGCACACACACAAACACAGAATTTAATTAAATGGTGTTTACAGAAGCACCTGACCCCGGGTCAGCTATTCTGAGCATGCATTACAGCAACAAAGCTTTTCTGCATCATGTTTTTCTCCTCTGTACTGACATAATGTACAAGTGGAACATATTCCGTGTTTTACGTGATACTAATAGGCCAAGTGGAGATAAAAGTAGAATTTTGTTTGTTTGTTTTTGAGAGTGTCTAGCGTTGTGGGTGGTTGTCAGGGCATTGCTATGCAGTTGCTAAGGTGTTCTGAGTAGTTGATTACTGGCCCTCGTGGAAAAAAGTCATATTATATTTATATACATATACATGTGCATT
Organism: Sinocyclocheilus anophthalmus; assembly: GCA_018155175.1. Classification (NCBI taxonomy): domain Eukaryota; kingdom Metazoa; phylum Chordata; class Actinopteri; order Cypriniformes; family Cyprinidae; genus Sinocyclocheilus; species Sinocyclocheilus anophthalmus. The sequence continues at coordinate 25,139 of JADLZN010003277.1, read as the reverse complement.
ATATAATTATATATTTACACTAACTTAAAATATCAAAATTATTTTAAAATCGGACTGATCCGTGATGAGATCCATGATAATCCTGGATAAGGCTGTTGGTAGATTTTGGAACTATTGCATTTGGAAAATGTTTATCATTTATAGAGACAAACAAAATAATTGATTACTATTATTAAAAAATAAATATATAATATTTAAATATACTTGATAAAAGAATATATTTTATTTATTATTAAAGAAATATAGATACTTTTTTGATTTATACTATACATATATATTATATATATATATATGTGTGTTTGTGTGGTTGTGTGTGTGTCATATATATATTATTATATAACCTCAGATTTAATAATTATCAGTCTGTCTCCTAAAGAGTAAATTAAATTAAATCTAAAATTACATAAATGTATGTGTAAATTGACATAAAAATACATCAAATGAATAATAATGAGTCGTATTGAAATATATAAATATCTAAATACATAATGTAATTTATGTAAGTAATATGTATTAATAAAATTATACCTGAACTGTTTATTATTATTATTATTATTATTGTGTGCTGGTGTCCTTGTGCCGATTTAAAAAATGTGCCGTGCTTTGTTGATTGGTTAATTATTAGCTTAGCAAACTATACATCATCTATGTAGGCAGCAGGGAAGATCATTTTGGGTTTTAAAACAAACAGGGTCAAAAAAGTCTCCAATGTCTACTATTTGAATCTAGAAGCAGACACTGTAATGGTTCTCAGGTGAAAACTGGACCAACAGCGCCTGCTGGTTCTGCCCACTTCAGGGTCAGCGCCGGGCCCGGAGCACAGCTGCACGCATGGATCTTATCAGGCCATGAATTGTGCATTTGTGCATCCGCACAGGATGGCCCAGCATGGCCCGAGACTGCCAGACGCGGGAGCAAGATTGCAGAGACGACAGGGGGCGGGGTGTACAAAGACTGTCTATCCACACACACACACACACACACACAAGCCAAGAGTCGTAGAGATGATGGTTTCTCTGTCTATGCTGAGCTCACTGGAGAGGTGTTGGCAAAACATTACACACACAGTACACACACACACACACACACACACTGATAAGGAAGGATTATGGCAACAACAAAGATTTTTCAGTATCTCCATCACTGAACACAATTAAACTCCAGAAGACAACAGAATCACCTCTAAACACAACTTCTGGGGTGTTGTGGGTGGCAGAGCGTTGCTACGCGGTTGCTATGTTCTTCTGATTTGCTAAGGTGTTTCATGGGTTTTAACTGCGTTGCTATGTTTTTCTGGGTCTCTAAGTGTTTTAAATGCATCGCTATGTCCTGCTTAGTTGCTAAGGTGTTTAGAGTGTTTTAAGTGCGTCTCTATGTTGTTCTGGGTTGCTAAGGTTTTCCGAGTGTTCTAAGTGCGTCTCTATGCTCTTGCTACATTTTTCTGGGTTACTAAGGTGTTCTGAGTGTTTTAATTGTGTTGCTATTATGGGAAGTCTGGTGTTGCTAAGGTGTTCTGAGTGTTTTAATTGTGTTGCTATGTTATTCTGGGTTGCTAAGGTGTTCTGAGGGTTTTAAGTGTGTTGCTATGTTCTTCTGGGTTACTACGGTTGTCCTGAGTGTTTTAGGTGTGTTGCTATGCTGTTGCTATTTTCTTTTGGGTTGCTAAGGTGTTCTGAGGGTTTTAAGTGTGTTGCTACACTGTTGCTATTTTCTTCTGGGTTGCTAAGGTGTTCTGAGCATTTTAAGTGCATCGCTATGTTCTTCTGGTTTGCTAAGGTATTACGACTGTTTTAAGTGTGTTGCTATGCTGTTGCTACATTCTTCTGGGTTATTAAGGTGTTCCGACTGTTTTAAGACTGTCAATATGTTCCTCCTGGGTTGCTAAGGTGTTTTGTGAGTGTTGCTATGTTATACTGGGTTGCTAAGGTGTTCCAAGTATTTTGAGTGTGTTGCCTTTCCTTTGTGGATACTAAGATGTTGAGTGTTTTTACCATGTTACTATGTAACTAAATATGTTTTGAGTGGTTGCTTGGGGCATTGTTATGTGGTTGCTAGGATGTTCTGAGTGGTTTTCAGCATGCCGCTATGTGTAGGCTGTTGTAGTGGTTGCAGGTTGTTGTAAGGCATTGCTATCTGGCCGCTAAGTGGTTGGTAACATCATCTAGGTGGTTTTCTAAGGCTTTACTATATGGATACTATGATATTCAGAGTGATTCTACCATGTTGCAATGTGACCTGCAATGGTGTTTTTGGTGGTATTGTAGCTGGTTGCTAGGGTTTTCTAGGTAGCTGCACAGGCGTTGCTATGCAGTTGCTATGCTATGCAGTCACCTTAGCGTGTTGCTATGTGATTTAATGGTGCTAGGGTATTTTTATTATTATTATGGCATTGCTATGCAGTTGCTAAGGTCTTCTGGAGAGTTACTAGTGTGTTCTTTGTTGTTGCTTACATGACAGTCTCTGGACATGACTCGGCCCCTCCTACAATGTAATAAAGACATTTTATTAGGAATTTAATATATAATATAATTAAATTTTTTAAATACTGCTCTTACTTACAGCAAACATAAAAACTTCAAACTGCTCTGAGATCAGTGGTTCAGAGCTCTGGGATGCCCCACCAGTGGACTGTGGTGGCAGATGCTATAAATAGGCTCCACTGGAGGGGCGTTTTAATTAAATATGAAGTAATGTGATCCGTATAGCGCAGACAGCAGGTAGCAGCTCGTCCCTGTACATCAGTTATCATTAACTGCTAAATTGCCCTCATGCGCAGTAACTCAAGCCTGCTGTTATGACAACAGGGTCAGGGGCCAACAGCAGAATCTATACAGGAAACAGTGAGACAATCTCATGAGCACCTACTCGACCGAAAACATGAAACGGACATGACAGAAGATTTAATCTAATGAGTACAATGCAATCAAAACGCTGTTGTACTGCATCACCTGCCTAAACAAGGTGTAGGGTGACGCCAGATGAAATATGGAAGTGATGGTGCTGGTACAGTATCTCAGAGTAAAGTCAACTACATACTAGAGAGAGCTGTAACAGAGTGTTTGACAGATGCATAAAACTAGTTTGACAGTGTAAAAAACACCTTCTGTGTATCAAAGCCTTAGTAGCCATCCAGAAGACCTTAGCAACTGCATAGAAAGGACCTAGCAACTTCTCAGATTATCTTCATGGCAAGTAACTAGTAACATAGCAACACCCTGGCAACCATCCAGAAGATTACAACTTACTTAAAACACTCTGAACACCTTAGCAACTGCATAGCAATGCCCTATCAACCACCCAAACACACTGGCAACCATCCAATAATCTTATTACCTTAATAGAAACATGCTCTAAACACTATGAACATAGCAATACCGGGGCAACCACCGATTAATCCTAATAACTTCATCTCATGCTATAAACATATGAACCCCTTAGCAACTGCTTAGCAGTGCCCTAGCAACCACACCAACCCACTGGCAGCCATCCAATAATTGTAGTAACTTCGTAGCAACATGCTATAAATTATATGAACACCTTAGCAACTGCATAGCAATGCCCTAGTTACCACTTGAACAGCATGATTTAAAACACCAAGATTATCAGATGGTTGCCAGTGTGTTTGGTTGGTTGCTAGGGCATTGCTAGGCAGTTGCTAAGGTGTTCAAAGTGTCTTAAGCAAGTTTCTATGAAGTCACTATGAACATTTAAGCAAGTGCATGGTAATGCCCTAGTTACCACTTGAACAGCCTGACAACCACCCAGAGGACCTTAGCAACTGCATAACAATGCCCTAGCAACCACCCAAATACACCGGCAACCATCCAATAACCTTAGTAACTTCATAGCAACTTGCTTAGAACACTTTGATCACCTTAGCAACCATTTATGAAAGTGTATACATATGAAACCATTCAGGAGACCTTAGCAACTGCATAGCACTGCCCTAGCAGCCACCCAAAAGGCACTAGCAACTGCATAATGCACTAGTAACCACTCCAAACACCCTGGCACACACTCAGATCTTAGTAACTTCATAGCAATATGCTTGGAACGCCATAACTGCATAGCAACGCCTTACCAACCACTGTTCCTGTTACTCTGAGATGTCCATGCGATCCTTTATGAATCTGCTGTTATCAGTGTGAACAACACCTAAACACAACACCACAAACTAGCCAGCTCGACATAAACACAATTCAAATCACAATCTAATGACAAAATGTGACCAAAAAAGAACATGAAGAGGTTGTTAAATTGCCGTTTTTGCATGAATGTGATGTTAAATAGACGCTTGTTCATCTGAATGTTGGGTTGTGACTGTGCATCATCTGCGGTCGTTCACCCTGAATGCAACAACATTCTTTCACACACACACACACACACACACACACACACACACACACCACGTGATGCTCCACCTCCTCCTGCATTTTAAAAGTGCAACCCAAAAGACGAGGGGACAGCGAGTCTGATGCTGTCGACACAGGACATTCCTGAGTTGACTGGCCTGTGGCTTAAGGCCTAAAATAAGATTAGGCAACTACTCGGGAATTGCACGGATTGTGCACCATTCTCTAGAAGTGTTTGCTATGGTTTTACAAAAAAAGACAAAGAAAGTACATCTTAAAAATGTTGCCCTTTTGACAATACAAAAAACAAACGAAAAAAACAACAACAACACTTGTTTAGCAGAGTCAATATGTTCAATGCAATTAAAATGCAGTAAAAATCTAGTTAAATGACAAAAGCATTGTTTTTTTCACAAATTATGATATTTAATAATTTAATTTCACTAATACAACTGCAATAAAAAAATAAATATTTCGCTGTATTTTTACTTTAATATTTTAATATAAAAATGTCACATTTGGAAACTTACTGGTTGTGATATATTGTGAATATTCTGTAAGTATCTTTAAATATGTTGAAATATATATTCTCCTAGTAGTTTCCAAGTTATTAAAAAATTACCAAATATTGTCTTTATGATGTACAATTTATTATATTTTTGCATGCACCAAAACATCCTGGCAACCTCCGAAGATCTTAATTTGCCAAATGTTAAAACAATCAGCAGAATATTGCTGAAAATTTGCTAATCAAAATAATAATATAATACATATATAATATAATATTAAAGTGTATAAAGTTATAGAAGCTTAACATTTACTGTAATGAATGTACTCTAAAATTGGTATAAAATTAAAGCCATATGTCTAAATAAGTTGTGCTCCAAATTTGAAGTTGATATCACCAAAATTGAGGAGAAGACACAAAAGCATTTTTAATGCCATCCTGTCACAAATGTCTACATGTCTGGCACAATATTACATCTATCACAAAATAACTATCAAATATGGAATCTTGAGACTCAGACCTTTCCAATGATACATGATTTGTCAAGATTAGAAAAGGTTTTTCCCACCCCCTCTCCCGAAATCCGCTGCATCCCAGTTCCGTGTACGGAAAGGAAATTAAGTGTACTAGGGGAAACCCTACAGGGAATAAATAGCCTACGAGATGGGAGGATAAAAATATATTTCAATACTTTTTCTCGCAATTATATCTTTGGGTAAGTATAGGCGACTGTATATAAATTGCGGGCATCAGGAAGCCGCTATTAAACCGCTTTAGAATTGCGCGCCTGTCTCATTTTACTTTCGAGATTCCCGTCACAAAGGACTGTATGCTATGGAGGCGGCAGTACTACCACACATTTGTACAAAGTTAGATGTTTTAATTGGTGCTCAGGATCTCAAATCATTTTCGCCATCGTCTTTTCAACATCTCCTTACTCTGTTGTATGTGGTAGTGAACTTTTTCATGTACTGTAAAATGCAACAGGCTACCCGCTAGCAAGCGCTTAACTTTAGTGGCTCCTGTATAACGCGTTATTTGTTCACCTTCTGGCACAATCCTAAACCGGCGGTTTCTGACTCAAAGACGTGTAAGTAGTTTTTTTATATTTAAGAGTTTTTATCTTTTTTTTATATTTAAGGCGAGTTTTTTGGGAGTGTAGAGTAGGGCTTGTTGTTTGTCATTGCTCCGATCACAAATGCAGACGTGGTTTTATGTTTACGCTGCGCGATGCAACGCATAAAAAAGACAGTATAAGTCATTATAATTTGTAATTATGTCCCCACTGGATGCAAACGAATGCCTCGTTTATAATGGGTTTTATGTTTTTGTCTCGTCGCTCCGGGACAGGGCATCACAGTATGGTGAGGGCGTAACATTTCCGTCACATGCTTGAGGTATTCTTCCAATCACAACGCACTGGATAACTGGCCAATCAGAGCACACCTCGCTTTTCAGAACGCTGAGCTTTGTAAAAATCGACGGTTTCAGAAAGGCGGGGCATAGAGGAAAAAAAATAAAGTACAGTATGTGGAAAATAACGTTTTTTTTTTACTTTAAACCGCATAAAAAAATTTCATTACACCAAATACACAAAAAAAAATTATTTTTAGCAACATCATATGACCCCTTTTAAATAAGTGTTATCCAAATATTGTAGTGAATTTTGTAATATGACACTTGACACCGCCCACTAAGGGGAGGAGCCTCCTAAAAGGTTTTAAAGTGCCATTTTCATGGTAACACAATGTCTGATTTCACAGTTTTTACAGGATTAATTTTGAGTGTTTACACTTTCGAATGATCTCCAATTTAGTATGACTAAAATATGTGATTTGGAAAAAATCAACATGCATATATTGTCTTTATGATGTACAGTTTTTATATTATTGGATGCTAATTGGTTGATTAGAGTGAAGTGGGTGTTGACAGGTGCTAATGTGTGAATACCGATGTGCTCTTCAGGCAAATTTAATGAACTGTCGATGGTCGGCCGTCCTATATATTTGTGAACTTGTCCATGCAAAGGTCAAGAAAACCCAGCCTCGGTTTGACCCCCAAAGCTTTCAAGCCTGCAAACGTGACCTAATGCTTTTAGAAGTGCATGTTTGAGTGCGTGAGGCAGCACTGATTAACTCAATCGCCGGAACGCTTACCAAGGACATAAACAATTCTGCAGTTCCACTGTTTCCACAGACACCATACAGCCCCATTATAATGTCACAGCCTCATAAAAAACACTGTTACATTCCATTTGCAACATTTCTAGAGCCTGTAACAGCATTTCAGCATTTTTATGCTGTTCAGGAAGCTATTATTGATTTGATGTAAAGTGCAATTTTATTAGAACTGCTAAATGTGTTTGTAAGATGCCTCTGTCACTCTCGCGGTGAGAAAAACACAATGAGATTATTCTCTGCCTACATGTCCAATACATTTAAACACCATTTTTAAAGTGTTTAACGTCTTAGCATTGCCAAACTGAGAGCCTGTACCATTACCACAACTAATTATGCCGATATATCTCACTAGGGAGCTCTTGTGTTACCCATCAGCTATTGGGAAACATATCTGACTCCCACAATCCCCAAGGCACACACCTTAAAGGAACAGTACACCCAAAATTTAAAAATGCCATTTAAAGAATTTTTGAGAATTATGGCAGTTCCTTACCCAAATGTATGGCTTCAGAATGAATGAATGGATAAATACCCTTTTACCCTTGATCGCTCAGTCCCCATCCATGTTGTTGAAATAACAGAGATGTTAGTCTTAAAGGGACAGTTCACCTAAAAATGCAAATTCTGCCAATATTTACTCACCGTCATGATGACAACTGTGAACTTTACAGTATTGAATGTATCATTGGCGAGATAATATCATTGGCGATCTGTTCCATGCAACGCTTTTGCATCATTAAATACTGTAAAGTTCACGGGTTTGTAACGTCATGAGGGTGCGTAAATATGGACTCAATTTGCATTTTTAGGTGACCTGTCCCTTTAAGACAAACATCATCTCTGTTATTTCAACAACGCATCAATCAGGGAGGGACGCGTAAACCTTTCAAAGTAACATGTATCCACGTTATTCGTAGCCTACTATTCGGCCTAATTGTTTAAGTATAAGAATATATAATGTCCTTAAGCGGTTCAATACGATCTGTGATTTATGAATCCCTTTAAATCCACGAGAGATGCACCTGCGCAGCCGCCCGACGGGTTTACTGTGGGGTGTCACGTCTGTTTCTCTATCCAACGACACCCTGTTTTTGGATAGACATTATATGCTGTTTTATTAGAGCACTATATAACATCATATAGGGAAGAAAGCAATGCAATCCTGTGCCAATGCATAAAACGATGTGTAAAACCCGCCCGTAACGGAGCATTGACAATCACACACGCACGCATATGAAGGCGATCACGCGTTACCTCGGAATGAATATAATGTCGCTCCGGAGTTGCGCGTTATTCCTGGATTCTCCTCGATCGCTGGCATGAAACACCCGTCGGTTTCCGCTGGAAGAAGGGTTTGGCTGCTCGTGTGCCTCATACGAGACGCGAATGATCCGCTGTGTGTGTCGGTTTACGGTGGCGGACGCAGGCCTGTGTCGCGCGTTTCACCGTAAAGCGCGACGGATGTGTCCGTGTGACGCTCGTCTGTGGCCGTGGAGCCGCTGTGGTTCTCTCTCTTCTCTCTCTCGTCTCTCTCCTCTCGTCTCCCGTCTTGTGTGTTTGTCTATTACTTCACACAGTCTCTCTCTCCGCATATAGCATCCAAACGCAGCATCCTAATGTATAATCAAATTATCCATTACACTTACAAGGGTATGGCATTTTGGGATATACCATAATATTTCCATAATCAGACACGGCATCATTCCAAAACCCAAGGTATTGTCATAGTGCATGCACAAAATGTGATGTGCAATATGGTATTGCTCTAATGCATGTACAGAATGGATATTACTATGGCCCATACAAAGCCATGGTGTTATGTTAACATGGTAATACCACGGCGCACGTACAAAAACATGGTTTTATTCTAAATTAATGCATGCAAACAAAAACATGGTATTAGGCTACTATAATTACCACGAGGCATATAAAAGCATGGTACTGAGAAAACTGTATATATGTGCAAAACCCATGACATTACCATGTGAACATGTCCAAAACATGGTATCACGCTGATGCATGTGCAAAACACATCGGATTACCATGGTAAAAACATGGTATTACTGTGACGCATGTATAAAAAACATGGTGTTGTTATAGTGCATGTGCAAAACACATGGCATTACCATGGTAACATCCAGAAACATGCTATTACCGTGGTAACACATGGTAAAAAAAAAACGTAGCATTAACATGGTAACTAACATGTCCAGAAGCATGATATTACTATGATGGATGTACAAAGACACATGGTATTATTATAGTACATGTCTAAAAACATAGTTTTACTATGATGCATGTGCAAAAACATGGTATTACCATGGTAACATGCCCAAAAGAATGGTATTAATATGATGCATGTATAAAAACATGGTACTGTCATAGCAAGTCCAAAACCATAGTAATACTATGATGCATGAAGAAATGGTATTACCATGGTAACCTACCCAAAACAAATGGTATTACTATGATGCATGTATTAAAAAACGTGGTATTGTCATAGTGCATGTCCAAAAACATTGTATTACTATGATGCATGTGCAAAAAACATGGTATTACCATGATAACACATGCAAAAACATGGTATTACCATGGTAACATGTCTAAAAGCATGGTATTACTATGATGGCTGTATAAAACAACATGGTATTATCAAAGCACATGTCCAAAAACATGGAAATAACCATGCATGCATCATAGTACTACCATGCTTTTGAAGATGTTACATTGTAAAATCATGTTTTTTTGACATGTATCATAGTATTACTATGGTTTTGGACATGGGCTATGACAATACCATGTTTTTTTTTAAAACATGCATCGTATTAATACCATGCTTTTGGACATGTTACTATGGTAACTTCATGTTTTCTGCACATGCATAATAGTATTAGTAACATACAAAAACATGATATTACCATTATGCATGTGGGGGGAAAAAACATGATGCATGTTCACATTGATAGTTGTAGACCCTAGAAAGCATTGCTTTTTGAGTCTAGTTGAGTGTTTTCTTCTGAAAACAGTACACTACAATCCCTTTCATTGCACACTGGTAACTATAGTTTCCACCAGAGTACTGTAGTTTTACTACAGGAAAATCTCATTCAGATCATATAAGCAGCTTTCAGTGTTTTCTTTCATTCCTGGTTTTGTCAACAGTGACCATAACAGCAGAGTTTTACTATGGTAACTTAAAGCAGCCATAGTGAAGCAGGCTGATGAAGATGTGGACATGAGCGGCTCTCGTGGCTGAGGTTGGACTTCCCGAGCCTTGGATTAGCTTTCATGACGCTCTGTTCAAAGGGTGTGGGGGGGGGGGGGGGGGTGTTGCTGTGGCTCCCAGGAGGCTCTGTAACGCCTGTGGGCCTGGATCTGCTGCAGGGGGATGTTTAATGTGTCTTAATGAGCCGCCGGCTGCTGAGTCACTCGTGCAAATGTCCTTTTTTAGCCTTCTCCATTTCACTCACAGGACTGGGTGAGAATTAGACAAAACACAAAACAACAGTATGCCGTGCCCATTCTATGTCGATATACCCAGGGTCCAGACATAATGTGCATCAGGAAACTGTGCTTCGTTGGTCAATAAATTATCCTTCAGCACAATGTTTTTAATTCAAATAAATATAAGCTGAAGTTATATTATATAAGCTACAATAAACTAGCTTAGATTATATTCTAAAAAAAATAAATGAACAAACATAGCACCTTCAGCGAAATTATCTTTATAAAAAATAAAATAAATTTTAAAAAAGGGCAATTATTTACAGCATAAGTCATAAAGAACAGATAGCACAATAGCAACACCTAGAACTGAAATTATATTTACAAACAACCAAACAAATAAATAATAGAAGGCACACCTACAGCTGAATTATTTATAAATAAAAAGATTTTAATAAAAAGCATATCTAAGCTGAAATTATATTTAACCAAATAAATAATGAACACACTAACAGGTGCGATTATATATATTTTTTATTTAAAGAATAAATCAATAGCCACACCTAAAGCTTAAATTATAATTTATCAAATTAAGAAAAAATAAATCCGATCACAAAACAGCACACTATACAGAAATTATTTAAAATTTTAACATAAATCATAAAATAGATACACACCTACAACTAAATTATTATTTAAAAAAAACTAGTGCTTGTCAACTATTAATCTCATTCCAAAATAAAATCTTTGTTTGCATAATATATTGTGTGTACTGTGGGATATTTATTATGTATATATAATACACACACACATGCATGTATATATATAAGAAAAATATGTTATGTTTATATATATATATATATATTTATTCTTATACTATATTATCTGAATATTTTTTTATATTAATTTTATTTTATATGAATTATTTTATATTTTTTTTTTTATTATTTTTTTTATTATTTTAAATATAGACATGTAACACATGCAAATATTTTTCATCAAAATCATATACGGCATATGTTTGTATTTTAGATAGTACATAATAAATCTCCCACAGAAACACACACAATATTATCACACAGACTTTTATTTGGATGCGATTAATCGCGATTAATCCTTTAACAGCACTAAATAAAATGAAATTTTTTATTATTTATATAAACATACATTTTTAAATCTTCCATGCTGCGTGCTTGTTTACATCCAGTGATTGTCATAATGGGCGTGTTTTAAAAATACTGCACACGGAAACTACAACACTGTTAAGTGTACAACTTGTGCTTTATCCTTGTCAGAAGAGTCTAATAATTACTATATAATAATATATTTCCTTAATTATAATGTTGTACTATTATTGTTGTTGTTCATTTATTATTTGCAACTGAGAGAAACAGCAAAGCGAAGATAAAGACCGTGGATGAGAGGCAGAAGAGCTCTGAGATGAAAGAGAAAACTATTCCAAAAGCAAGTAAATGAAGGGCATTATGAAAGAGCGTGTTGAGAGCGCTATAATGCTCCGTAATGAGCAGATGTGAGAGAAAACAGAATCAACAATTAGGAGAAAACAGGAAGTGGCATCTTTCCCTGCGACAGTAATGATGCACAGTGCTTGCAGCACTGAAAGAGTGTGAATGTAGGTCAAAGCACCCTGCCTTCCCATCATGCCCCATCATCAGATGAGAGAGAGAGAGAGAGAGAGACATCTGTCGTGCTGCAGGCATGGAAGAGCAGCGCACTTCCTCTCAGAACGTCCACTTCCTGTCACTGACCAACAGCTGGACACACAAATCACTGTGATGTTAAACTCGACTCTCAAACTACCACTAAAACAAGACTATGTTCTTCCAGCCAATGCTGCGTCTCACCGGGGCTAGTTGTCATCAGTGTTGTTTTAGTATTATTTATATACTATTGTAGTAGTATTTGTTAATATTTTGAATTAGCTTTATTTTTTATATTTTCCGTTTTGAATTTTTTTTTTTTTAGCAATTTTGCAGTGGTGTATTATTTTTTCTTCTTTATTTTTTTAAAGGATTATTTTTATTTCAGTTTTAATTTGAGTTATTTTAGTGCTTAAACAAAAATGAGAAAATGTTCCCTTGGCAACTAATTGAAATAAATTTAAATCTGAAGATTAAAAAGCGCAAAATGTAAAGTGCAAAAAGTGTAAAATGACCAATTTAAACATAAGGGCTTAGACTAATCCAGGATTAGGCCAAAGTTCAATTAGGACATTTAAGTAATTTTCATAAATGTCCCTTAAAAAACATTACTGGTGTCACGAATCCGGTCCATGAACTTCCAATTTCCATTGACTCTTCGCACTACACACTGTTTTGCACATCGCTTCTCTCCTGACTACATTCCCTCATTCATTCACTGATGCAGCCAGCACGTAAGATTGCACACAGCTGTTTACACTGATTGCCCCCAGCTGTTTCATATCACTCCCTCACTATTTAACACTCACTCTGTTTCCTTCCCTCTGCCGAGTATTGTCTAGCGTTTATCACTCTCCTAGCGATAGCTACACTACAGAGCCCTAGGTCGTTTCCCCTAGCCTGTTGGGCCTTGTCCTGTTTCCTCGGTTTCGCCCTTAGCCTTAGCCTTGAGCTTAGTTTTGCCTTGTTCCTTGTCTGGTCTCCTTCGTTTTGATCTTCGCCTGTGTCTTGCTTCTCACCTTAGTTAGCCTTTCCCCTGTGACTCTGGTCGCCTATCGTCGCCCCAGGCTAGCCCTAGGAAATTGTTTTGCTTGCCCGCCATATTTCCTGGTTGCCATGTTTACCCCCCTGCCTGGCTTATGACATGTCCCTTCTTTCTCCAATCAGCTTTGCTGATGGATCCGCACACTTCTCCCGTCTCTTCATCCCATTAACAGAATACTCGGCCTCATGAGGATCCAGCGGCTTTCCTAAAGGACCTTGTCCAAGTATGGACCTAGTCGACCTGCTATTCGATTTACGACAGGGGAGTTCAACTATTGAGGAATACGTCACTCAGTTCTGTGAATTATCGTTTAGGGTACCTTTTGAGGAGGAAACATTAAAGGATATATTTCGTTATGGACTGAATGAATCCATAAAATCATGGATGCCAGAGGGTAAATTTAATTGCAGTTTAAAGGACTTTATCGACTATGCTTTTCTGACTGTTGGTTCAGCGTTCACTGTGGGTATCGCAGGGGAACGCGACCCCGCACTCACTCGTGCAATGGCGGCCACACTTGAGCATGCTCACAAAATGGCGGCGACAGCGGCGCCTGATCGCAAAAGGCGGACACAACAGCGCCCCGTTATGTCACAGCTGCCAATCATGAGTCAAGTCTATTCACAGTTGATCTTCCTGAGTCAAGTCAAGTTACAGCTGATCGTCATGAGTCGAGTCAAGTCACAATTGATCTTCCTGAGGCAAGTCAAGTTACAGTTCATTATCATGAGTCTAGTCAAGTCACAACAGATCTTCATGAGTCTAGTCTAGTCACAGTTGATGGTTATGATTCTAGTCAAGTCACAGTTTATGATCATGATTCTAGTCAAGTCACAGTTGATAGTTATGAGTCAAGTCTAGTCACAGTTGATCTTCATGAGTCTGGTCAAGTCACAACTGATATTCATGAGTCTAGTCAAGTCACAGCTGATTGTCATGAGTCAAGTCAGGTCACAGTTGATCTTCCTCAGTCAAGTCTAGTCACCGCTGATCTTCCTGAGTCGAGTTTAGTCACAGTTGATCATAATGAGTCAAGTCACAACTGATCTTCATGAGTCCAGTCAAGTCTCAGCTGATCTGCCAGAGTCTCATCACGTCTCAGCTGTTCATCCAGAGCCTCGTCAAGTCTCAGCTGATCTTCCAGAGCCTCGTCACGTCACAGCTGACCTTCTAGAGCCTTGCCGGGTCTCAGCTAGTCATCCAGATTCACATCACATCACAGCTGATCATCCAGAGTCATGTCACGTCCTGTCTGTTGCACCCAGATTGTCGGGGTCGGTCCGTCGGTATCCCAGTCTGGTGTCCAGTGTGAGGGATGCACCGCGGTTGTCTGCACGTGCAGCTGGTATCCCCAAACCCACTCACTTTAGCCCTCCTGTTCCTGAACTCATTCCCCTGTCTGCAGCACTCCCCATATGGGGGATTGCTTTATGGTGTGTTTGGGCTGCATACACCACCACAGAACTCCCAAAGGCGGCGGCACCCACTATTAGGTCTCCATAGGTGGCGGCTGAAGCTGCAGAATCTCCTGAGTTAGTGGTGCTCGCTGCTGTGTTCCCCGAAGCAATGGTGCCTGCTGCAGTTTCTCCAGAGGTGGTGGCTGAGGCTGCAAAACCTCCCAAGGCAGCGGCGCTCGCTTCAGCTCCTAGGATGGTGGTGGCATCCAGAAATACACTTTCAGCCTGTCATGTCACGGTCGAAGGAACTATTGCTGAACTTTGTACCTGTCCTATCAAGGAGAACACCAATGAACGTTCCCTGTTGCCAGATTGTACGGCTGTAGAACCTCCAGAGGTGGCGGTATCCGCTGCAGAACTTCCAGAGGTGTCAGTGGTACTCCCTGATGAACTCTGTCTGTTCTGTTCCGGCCAAGGAGGCCATCTATGAACTCTCTGCCTGTCCTGTTCCAGCCAAGGAGGCCGCCTATGAACTCTCTGTCTGTTCTGTTCCGGCCAAGGAGGCCATCTGTGAACTCCTGCTCGCCTGTTCCCGGCCAAGATGCCGTCTGTGAACTCTCTGCCTGGCCTGTGCCGGCCAAGGAGGCCGTCTGTGAACTTCCTGCTCGTCCTGTTCCGGCCAAGGAGGCCGTCTATGAACTTCCTGCTCGTCCTGTTCCGGCCAAGGAGGCCGTCTATGAACTCTCTGCCTGTTCTGTTCCGGCCAAGGAGGCCATCTATGAACTCTCTGTCTGTTCTGTTCCGCTGCCAAGGAGGCCGTCTGTGAACTCTCTGCCTGTTCTGTTCTGGCCATGGAGGCCGTCTATGAACTCTCTGTCTTTTTCCGGCCAAGGAGGCCGCCTATGAACGCTCTGTCTGTCTGTTACGCTATGGAGGCCGTCGGGGCCCCCAGCCTGTCCCTGTCACGGTTTATGGAGGCCGTTTGTGAACTTTTTGTCTTGTCCCGACCCAGCCAGGGAGGCTTCCCCTGAATGCTCAGTCTTGTCTATCAACCCCAATGTTCTGTCTGTGTTGTTTGTCTCTGCTCTCTCGTTGTTACAGTTTCCTCCATGGTCTCCTGATCGGTGTGGTTCCCCAGGGGGGTTTCCTGTTCCCTCTGCTCCGCCCGTGGTGGTCCTCTGTCCTGTTCTGGTGTTCCTCTGCTCCGCCATGGTGGTCCTCCACCCCGCCGTGGGGGTCCTCTGCTCCGCCATGGTGGCCCTCTGCTCCGCCGTGGTGGTCTACTGTCCTGGCTCTGGTGGTTTTCTGCTCCGCCGTGGTGGTCTTCTGCTCCTCCAGGGGGATCTTTGGTCCTGTCTGTTCTGCTGTGGAGGTCTTCAGCTCCACCTGTGCTGCCGGCTCAGCCCTGGTTCTCTGCTCCACCGGTCCTGCCTCAGTCCCCGGTCTCTCCACTTCCACGTGGACCTAGCTCTCCATCCCTCCCCCTGTTCCGCCTCCACCCCACCGACCTCCGGAATATAAAGGGTTTTGTCGCTCTGGAACCGCTCCTTGGGGGGGGGGATTCATGGACGAATCCGGTCCATGAACTTTCCAATTCATTGACTCTCACACTACACACTGTTGAACATCACCCCGGACTACATATCCCATAATTCATTGCACTGATTGCACTCAGCACTGATTGCACACAGCTTTTTCACTGATTGCACACAGCTGTTTCATATCACTCCCTCTCTATTTAACACTCACTCTGTTTCCTTCCCTCTGCCGAGTGTTGTCTAGCGATTATCACTCTCCTAGCGATAACTACTCTACAGAGCCCTAAGTCGTTTCCTAGCCCTAGCCTTAGCCTTAGCCTTCTCGGTTTCTTCGGTTTTTTCGACCTTAGCCTAGTCTTGCCTTGTCTGTTTTCTCAGTTTTGATCTTCGCCTGTTTTTCCTGGACTCTCCCTTTAGCCTTGCCCCTGTTACTCTGTCTGCCTATCGTCGAACCCACGCTAGCCCTAGAATTATTCTTGTGTCTTGCCCGCCATATCCCTGTCTGCCACTGGTTTACCCTGTCCTGTCTTATACCAGTTCCCTGTCTTCTCAAATAAGCCTGTGCATTTGATCCGCACTGCTCACGTCTCGTCAGCCCCATACAACTGGTTTGCATCTGGAGACAAAACAAGGCACTGATATATTTTAAGATCGTTTCCCCCAGTGCAAAGTTTATTTCAGTTTGAAACAGCCATACTTACACGTCAGTCTGGAACTATAGGGCTTAAGCCTAGTCTTTAAGCCTGGGGGGATAAATTTAACTGAAAGAAAGTTCGTAATTTTACTATTTGCTTTGATAGTTTTGCTTATATATATATATATATAATAATATATATAATATATTGGGCTGTCATCAATTAAATTTAAAATCAGTTTTTAATTTAACAAAAATTAAAATTAATTATACCATGTTTCGATTAATTAATCGCAAATACAATTTGACTTGAAAATACCCCAAAAGACTATTTAAGCTATTTTGTTTAAATGAGAAATTCAGCGACCTTACAAATGGAGCTTTAGAAAGAATATTGTTTCAACACTATCAAATCCGTGCTCAACAGAAAATGTATTACCCAAACAGTTAGGCATAACGGCCTAACAGAGATTATGGAACATAAAAGAATATAATTTGAGAAACATCTCAGTATTTTTTTGTTCATACAATGAAAGTCATTGGTAAGCAAAACAGCTTTGTACCAACAGTCTTCAAACCTTTTATGTTCCACAAAAGATCTTCTGAAATGACATGAGGTGAGTAAATGATGACAGAATTAAAAAATTTTGGGTGAACTATCCCTTAAAGTATTTTTACTGTCATTTGTTACGTATGATTTTTTTTTTTTTTAATGAATGATACTCTGAATACAACTAACTCTGGCAGCAGTGGCAGTAAATGTCTTATATGTGTCTTCATTTGTATTTCGTTCAAATGGCTGATTCCTTCAGGAATGAAGTAAACGGCTCTCTTTATGAATGAGCTTTGAGTCATTGTTTCACTCGATTCGTTCAAATAGCTGATTCATTCAGGAATGAATAAACGGCTCTCTTTATGAATGGGCCATTAAATCATTGATTCACCCGATTTGTTCAAAAATGCTGAATCATTCAGTAACGAAACACTGCTGTGTTGCTCGGAGACACGCAACAATTCTGCTATGGCTTTAAATGTAATATGTTCTCTGCAAAACTGAGCAAAAACACATAATATTGTGTTTAAAATATAAAACAATATTAACTTATTTACTGAACTGTTGTATAAAATCACATTTAAGCTTGTGATATTCAGGACAAAATCAGCACTCCTGTGATATTGCTCTCGCTGCTCATGTGATATCACTTATAAATATGAGACAAAAACTCATACCGATGACAACACCTCTAATTTAGCGTTTATTTGGTCTAATACTATTACAATTATATTCACAATTTACTACATTACTAAAACAAAACTGATTTTTAATAGTATTAGTTAATGATAAGTAACATTGGCTGTCACAGAAACTATGTATAAATGCTGTATCTCAGAAAACATCAGGTTTATGTTACCTTTTCTATTTTCCAGCGTGACAACATGCCCCACACGTATGGACTTTGAAATATAATTGAAATATAAAAGCATGACTGAAATGGTCAACTGTCCACACAAATGTTACAATAAATATATACACTATAACTTTAAAATTAAATGTAAAATTACAAAAATTAATAGATTCATAAATAATTGATTGATAAAATGTGTTACACCTAGCTTGATATTTTTGTAGGCATCAGGTTTTAGGATCGTACTTTTTTTTTAAAAAGGGGGGGGGGGGGGGGGGTCTTTTGGTGTGTGAGGCCAGTTTAAACATGTGAAGCCACTTGGTTCTGTGATAATACAGCAGGAAAGCGACTGCGGATACAAAGACTCTTCTGAACAAATCAAAGCTCTGCTGGACGAGCCGCTTCACAGCAGAGAGAGAGAAAGAGCAGTGCTTTTATTGTCAGAAGGAGAATGTGAGAGAGGTCTGTTTCCTTTCCTCTCGTTCCAGGTGCTCAAACAGGGCTGAGTAATAATAACAGAAAGAACAAGTCAAGGTTTAGTGTTATCATGACAGAGTTCCTGTGTTACGCTTATGAAAGAGACAGACAGATGAACTGCATTTGATCTTTTAGTAGACTTTCTCGGCTAATATTATGAAATATAAAATGCAATAATAACTATTTGCGTCTTTCATGGTTTGACATCTTGCAATCATAGAGGAAAGTGAGATGTATCCACATATGAAAACATTATTTGTAGTAGGCCTAATATTTTAGAGCCATTTTGGCCATCCACAATTATTTAAATAAATATAAAATATTCAATATTTTTTCCAGCCAGATCTAAAAGTATTTACTTGAAGTACTCCTGATAAAAGTAATACGTTTCCGTTAAACAAATATATAAATGTAATATGCATATGTAATTCCTTTATTTAAATGTTTTCTATTAATTTATTAAAATAATGAAAACATATTTAAATACAAATACAATTTACAATAGAACATATATATTTAATAACAATTATAATTTTTTAATCTGTACAAATGTTTAAATTTATATAGCAAAATAAAACTCTAAAGTAAAGTTTGCAGACCAGATAGATAGATAGATCGATAGATAGATATATAGATAGATAGATTGATAGATAGATGACAGACAGACAGATGACAGACAGATGGAGAGACAGACAGACAGACGACAGAGAGTGCTATAAAACAGACAGACGACATATAGATAGATCGATAGAGAGGGAGAGAGTGGTAATGACAGACAATAGATAGATAGATAGATAGATAGATGATTGATAGATAGATGATAGATAGATAGATAGATATTAGATAGATAGATAGAGAGGGAAGAGGGAGATATTGGTATATACAACAGACAGACAGACAGACAGATAGATAGAGCGATAGATAGATGACAGATGGATGACAGACAGACAGACCGACAGAGAAAAAATAGATCGATAGAGAGGTATAGAGTGGTTAGACAGACAGACAGACAGATAGATATATAGAATAGATAGATGATATATATATAGATATAAGATAGATAGTAGATAGATAGAATAGTAGGATAGAGTGATATATATAGATAGATAGACAGACAGACGACAGAATAATTAGATATGATCGATAGGCGGAGAGAGTGGTATAGACAACAGACGACAGATAGATAGATAGATCGTATCGAGAGGGATAGAAGTGGTATAGACAGACAGACAGACAGATAGATAGATAGACAGACAGACAGATATATATATAGACAGACAGACAGACAGACGATAGATATATCGATAGAGAGGGAGATAGTGGGTATAGAAGACCGACAGACAGATAGATAATAGAATATAGATAATAGATGATATATAGATAGATTATAGAATGGGAGGGAGTAGTGATATAGATCGATAGATAGACAGACAGACATAGACAGATAGATAGATAGATCGATAGAGAGGGAGAGAGTGGTATAGACAGACAGACAGACAGATAGATAGATGATTAGACAGACAGACAAAACAGACAGATAAATGATAGATATATAGATAGATAGATATAAATAGTCAGACAGATAGATAGATAGATACAGACATAGATAGACAGACATAGACAGACAGACAGACAGACAAACGATAGAGCTACAGTATATAGATAGGATAGCTAGATATAGATAGATGAGAGGGAGGAGATGTAATAACAGACAGAACAGACAGACAGATAGATGACAGACATGCACACTTAATTTTACACCCTGAATTTATTTTGACTTTTTCCATCAATTCATACTCTAGTGTGACCCGTTTAATAAAAATTTTTTACACATACGATGACTTTTATGTATATAAAATTGTTCAAAATTGTACTGTAAGGAACACAAAAATATATCTTTCTATGGTTTTATTTTTGCTCTTAAAATTAATTTTGCATTATAAATTAATTTTTAGTTTTTCCATCAACTCATAAACCCCCGTTTGGCCTATTTTCTTCAAATATATATTTAAAAAAAAAACAATTCAAATTATAAATAAATTATGTATATATATAATGTGGGTGTGTGTGTGTGTGAATAAAACTTAAATAATAAAAAGTCAATCAAAATATGTTTCTAAGGTTTTATTTTGCTTTCAAAGCTAGTGTTAGATTATGAATGTATTTTAGTGCACTTCAGCATCTTTAATGAACAATTCAACTGTACACTTACATGATGCTGCCACCTGCTGGACAGATGCAGTATTTCGACTCAAAAAGGTATTTGATGGCACTTCACATCATACTAGCAAAACAGTCAGAGCTTGTTTTGATTATCCATCATCTAACAGCTACAGAAATAGTACACGGACGTCTAGTTGAAATTGTTTTATTATCTTACATGTAGATTATGTCAAAGCTTCCACTAAGAAAAATAGTTCAGTACAACGTAGAAAACAATCAAGAGCATTAACAAGACGAACACAGTCTGCAACAAAACCACATTTCAACTTATATATTAGTGTTAATCCAAGTAACGTCCTCCTCAGTTTTGAGTTCTCTCTGTACGTGTCTCTTGGACTGTCGGGAACGTCTCTCTGAATCCTGTGCCTCGTAGAGGAGAGCCATGATCTGCCGGCGGACGCGCATCTGGATGCTGGGGTCTCTCAGCAGACGGTACTCCATGGCCACCTGGCTGGAGAAGACTGTGGCACTCCGACAAGCGACATTCAGTCATTAATTTCCAATGGAGAGTAGCGCGGGAGCTGCTTGGAGTTCCGATCATATGCAGATGTCAGTTCATACTAATGTTACACAACCGAAAGTGCGTGTTATGTGAGCATTCATGCAAACTGTAGCATCATTCTACATAAGACAATAAATAAGATTTATATTCCCCTTTTACTCAAAACTCACTTTAAACCACCATCGTGTGTTTGTAATAACTTCCGATTGCCGTTTAATGTGTGTTTTGGCCATGTAATGTCGCTGAAATTAAATATGTTATTACCTCTGACTCTGAGTCAGAGCAGCGATCATGGAAGAGAGAACACAGGCAGACAGCGCTGGAAGCAGCTAATGCTCATCAGGTTGTGTAAATCAGTGGAAAATGAATAGAAATGATATTTCTGTCTGAGCTATGTGTTTTAAAACGAACACTAACTAGTGTATATGTAGGCTAACAGATGTGTAAACTGAAGACTGTTTGAGCTTTATTAAAACTATTTTGCTCTGATTTATTGTGTTGATTAAATTTTTTTCCTTTGTGCAGTGGCTCATGAGATGAGTTTTTGAGTTTGTATAAACATCAACAAGCTGGAAAATAAAACCAACGTTTTGTTCAATTTGATTTCATAAAATTGGTATCGAAAAATGTATCGTTCAGGAACCGGTATCGAAGTTAAGGTATCGGTATCGATATCGAAAATTTACCCAGCCCTACTTGTAGATACCAGGTGGCTACATACAAAGTGACTACTCCCTGAGGTTAATGTCCACATGGGGCTTGAAGGCTAGTTAAATCAAAATATCTCTCAATTCTGCACTTTTAACCCTGCAGATTGTCATTTAAAGTGAAATCGAAGCTTGGATGACTTTATAAGTGATGGGGTCAAGCTTGCACTGTCTTCTCTCGTCTGAGCCACACAAGGCACACCAAGGGAAGAGATTGAGCTGACAGCTCATTGATTTCTTTTTGTGCCTGTGTCAAACATGTTTCTGAAATGCTTCTTTGTCTTAGCGCCGCCTGAGAGGTGTTTGGATATCAGCGACTGAGGAGTGACTGATGAAACTGAGGAAGCTGCACTGAGCCCCCACGGTTAGCTTTACCGATATGAGCCTGTCACCGATATATCGGCATCGGCGAATATGCCGCCGATATGAATGTTTTTTTACAGATCATATAACGCAGATTAAATGCTTGAAATGGTGTAATTACTCAGTTTGTCCAGCAGAGCACGCTCCATTCTTTGCTACTGGCGACCCAGGTCAGTGTAGTGTAGAGATGCACGGATGAGCTCAAACTTCACCCAAGTCCGCTGCTTCAAATTATCCGCCCGCCACCCACCGGCCCTATATTTGATCATCATTACATGATCTAATTCTTATGTTTTGCATGATGGTATGATGAATGGATGGTTCATTTTTAATAGCAGATTCAGTGACGTTAGAGACTAAAGCTGATCTGTGCATCACGGCACGCATCTGCGGCGCATTAAAACCTGTGTTACGGCCACCGGAGCTGATCGCAGCCACTCAGTCAGTGCTGGTGTTTATACCGGCCGCGCTGCGGCCCAGAACTCATGCTTATCACATCGATCACATCGCGCGGCACGACAAAATACAATAGAATTCTATTGTATTTTGTCGTGCCGCACCGCTCGCGTCCTGTGTAGAATAGAACCCATTATAATCATTGATGTTGTCTACTCTGGATGCAGTAAACTGATGGCAGCGGTCTATTTATGACGTATTGACACAAATTTTAAATGATTTTCAATGGTCGCTTTGTCACGTCCTGTTGTGGCGCAGACAGTCAGTAACATAGCAGATTGAAAAGTTAGTATCTTTCTGCAATCCAATAGACTGCAGTGAGCTGGTGGCTTAATTCTGTTGAATGGTGATTTAACACTACATTGACACCTAGTTGGAGAGACTCAATGCTAAGTAAATAAACAACAATGTCCCCGTCTTTTACTCTCACAATGAACTTATCATATTTGTTTGCTACATTAGTAGGGCCCTATGATTTCCGCGATGCGCAAAACATGGGAGGAATCGTGGAAAAAACGTAATTTACTGTATAACGCGGAATTTCATGTTATTTGTCTTATTTTTGATGAATAAATAAAATACAGATCAGTACATATATAGACTGTGTCTGTGAATATTAAACTGCAAAAAGACGATTTAAATACGAATGTTCTGCATGTTCATTGGATTACCAGAAAATACACAACACAGAGTTTGTGGAAAAAAAATTCATTATTATTATTTATTCATTTTAGATGTTTACATTTGGAAAAGCTGTTCTTCCTGCATAAACCTGACCCTGTTGGTTTGGCAGTATAGCTTGCTTGCCCTACACAGTTATTGTTTATTTTCTTAATTCAAGTTATATATATTTTTGTTCTATTTGTGTTTTTTTAAGTTAAGTGAAGTTTACTGTTAAGTGCACTAATGTCAGACTCATTTTGAATAATAAAGTTTATTGATAAATTGTTAAATACCCTGCCTCCATTACATAGGCCTGTGTGGATCACCACATTTGAGTTATTGCAAAAAAATGTGTTTATGTATATATATATATATATTCTGTTTATGTAGGCTATATACTGTATTCTATATATAGTACCAGTCAAAAGTTTGGACACATGAATGTGAAGTGTGTCCAAACTTTTGATTATACTGTACTATAATATAGTCTACACACTAAGAATATCGGTCGATATATCGGTATCTGCCTTTTTTTTTAGTCCCTAATATCGGTATTGGTATCGGCCCCAAAAAACCCATATCTGTCGGGCTCTAAAGAGACCCCTGTAGGCCCCACTTCTTCCGACTGTGCTTCAGCCATGTGGCACTAAGTGTCTGGTTTGGTCTTGAAACACATCTATTTGCCCTAGTTGCTCTTTATATTCTGCTCACTCTTTTTTGTTTGTGTTTTACCACGAGGATTGCCCAGACTCTGTGTAATTATCTAATTTTGCATGATTGTAGGCTCATTTGGGTGACACCTGCTAAAATGATTGCTTATGGATTGTTAATAATAATGGTAATTTCTTTTGTTGAGGGGACATTTTCTGTCACAGCAATGGTTTAAGCAACAGTCATATGAACGACTAAAAAAAGTAAAGTATTCAAAATAAATAAATTGCATTTTTATTTTAATAATTTATATTGTAATTCATATCTGTTTTAATAACTGCAGTATACATAGTATAAGTGTGTACAAAAGTTATGAGATATAAATTTTTATTCTGGAAGGATGCCTTAAATTGATCAAAAGTAACAGTAAAAACATTTTTGAAAAGATAACATAAATACATTTACAGAGTACTTCAAATATATATTAAAATAGAAAATTATTATTTTAAATTGTAAAAATATTTTACAGTAATTTTGTAATGAAAAAATCTAAAATGTATAAATTAAATGTTTAAAAAGTCATTGTTATTGTACAATTTGCTAAAATGACACAAAAAGATAAAAAATATTTAGTATACATTTTTTAAAAGTATACAGTTTTACACGCGAGTAATAAAAAATGTGTTTCCAAATGTTGTCTACTTTAATAAATAAATAAATAATGTTTATATCCTATTACATGTAATGGACAAATCATGAATTTTCAAATTCATGATTCAAAATTTTTTATTTTTTTGTTTACTTGTTCATTATTTTCATTTTGAGCTTTTTGGTCCTGCTTGCAGTCAGAGCCCTAGCTTGTGTTTTTTTTCATCTCTGAGAGTCCACACCGTTACCCTAACAGCCTGCGAGCTCCACTGTTCACCCTCATT
>JADLZN010003276.1:0-16015 GCA_018155175.1 Sinocyclocheilus anophthalmus | reverse complement strand
CAGAGAAGGAAAAGAAAAAAAAAAAAAAGACCAGGGGGGGGGGGGACAGAGGGGAGAAAAAAAAAAGAAAAAGAAAAAAGAAGAAAAAAAAAAAAAAACCATAAACGTACTTAATATTATTTTAAACACTTTTCAAAATTGTACTGGGCTTTTCCTTCGTTTTACAAAGTAAACTAATAAAATGTTAGTACAGTTTATTAACCTTAAAGGAAGAGGTCCACCCAGCGCCGAGGTTGAGGAACCTAAGCGCGCCACCCAAAAATGAACAGTTGTTTCATGTCAGTGTTGGTGTCATTTGTGTTAACAACACAACCTGTATGGTTTTCTTTCTTCTGTTGAACACAAAAAAGAAGATATTTTGAAGAATGTTGGTTAATGTAGCATAACCCAACCCAAGAACATTCAATCATTGACCTCTCTCCGCCTTTCATGTTAAAGTAATTTTTGTCCACACAATGGAAGTCAGTGGGAAGGTGGTGGGGGACCCCCACCCAACAAAAACCATTGTTTCCAGCAGTCTTCAAATAGTATTTGATTTGAGACTGTTACAGGTGTGGCACACAAATAAAACACGACTGAGGGGGAACATGAAAGATATGACACAAACATAAAGTTTTGGGTGGGCTGGGTGTGGAGTATGTGGGAGGGGAGTTGGTGGAGTGGCGGTGAAGTTTGGGTGTGGAGTGGAGTGGGTGGCAGTATCCCTTGGGAGTCAGTGAGTTGTTGTGTTTGGAGATCCCTCAATTAACAAACCTGTCTATGTTAATACCTTATTGGGCGAAGCGGGTTTGTGTGTGGACCCATCTGTGAGTGGTCTGTTTTGTTGCCTCCCGTCGCGACCCCCCCCGATGCCCATGCTTTTGTATATATTTACCTGTTGCTCTTCCGAGTATTTGCGACCCTGACATTGCCACCACACCCTTTCTGCTCGGATTATATACACCACACCGACAAATCCAAGTAAGTATACAGTGTACAAAAAAAACCATATTTTGTTGTGTCGGCAATTTATTGATTAAACTTAGTTGGGTATTAATTTCAAAAATTCTAAATTACCTGACCCAAAATGAATATTATTAATCGTCTTCGCGTAACAATTTCTCATTAAATAGCTGTTTACGCTTTCCGTGTACGTGGCCCTGTTTAGAATGGCCTCCCCAAAGTGCCATGATGGCACGCGCCACCCGATCCCCCCAGTTCAGAGTGCTTTGGTTTAGTTAGCAGAGCAAGACCCGATTTTATTTTTAAATAACCCCAATAATCTGAATAAAACAATGCTTTTTTTCTGATGGTTTGTGGAAAAGTACAAAAATTAATAAATGTGCCCTTAGCCAAAATCACAGACTTTGGAGCCTACGTGGCTTGTGGCCACCCTAGTTCCCATACTAAACCCAATAATGCATTTAACATTAGTTATTGCACAATGATTTTTTTTTTTTTTTACCTCACTTACTGCACATTTGTATTGTAAATGTGAACTCTAAGTCAATGTTTTCTCCAGTGTTATGTATGTTATTAATTGTACTAAATTAAATTAAATAAATGTAAGTCGCGGCCAAACCAAAACCCTGTAAGAAGGAATAATAAAAATGTTGATAAAACAACCTATCCTATAAATGTGGACATTTGGGATTTTTTGGTAAAAATATAAACCTGCTACAAAAAGGTGCGAAGATATGCCCCTTCTGAAGTTATTTTGCCGACGTATGCTAAGCATCCCAGGCACTCATATACACTGGTCAAAATGGCTAAAAACAAATTAAACTACATTGCATTGTTTCTAGTTCACCAACAATCGATGCCTAAAATGTCTCCCTTTTTGTGGTCCTAGTGACATTTTACTTTACAGAACTCACAGTGTTGAGGCCAGACGCACAGTCTTTCAGCTTACTGCGCTCCCAAAAGGAAGCTGATTTGACACTTAAACAAAGTTAAACAGCGTGTCGTTTATGCAGATATATCTTAGCTGTTATTAATAGGTCACGTTGTGAATCTGTTTAGACATGTTGCATATAGGTAAACTACTACGCACAGTAAATGGACAGTTTTGAGCCAAGTCTTGCCTCTTATTATCCAAATTTTAGCATTGCTATTCGTGACGTTTACGGGGGCGTTGCTTCCCGTGTAGGGCTGGCTTTGAGAGCTCTCGTTGGGTTTTCATGTTGCTGGAAAAGGTAAGGTTCTTTACTGTCTCCAGGCCCTCCCATAGGGCTGGGACAATACAAGACTGTCACGTGGCAATCGTCGCTACAACGGCACCACATTTAGCCAGAGCACAGCCCCACCAGAACTTTGTCTATTTTTTGAGGTGGAACACAGTGGAGACTCAGACACCCAGAAAGACGGTTCAGGACATGGTTGCTAATGATTTTATCGGGTGGTTGAGAACGATGGTATATGCTGCATTCAATCCCATACAAAACGCAAGGCTTATCCGGCACATTAATTACTGAGGTGTAAGGTTAAACCTCAGCCTGAATGCAAATGCGACAAGATTTTTGCACGGCCAAAAAACGGTCCTTGTCTATATACAACAATGTAATGAGGTATGGTGGCTCACGGTCGCACAGAGTCTCTTTCAACAAGTCAGCTTATGAACGGTTACAAAATAATGGGGGGACATTTTTTTTCACTTTTGTGTTTAAAGTCCACTTATCTGCTGCTAAACTCAGAGTACAGTAACCTACACAATTTACATTTAGAATTTAGAAGACGCTTTTACTCAAAAGCGTCTTACAAATGAGGACAATGGATGGAAGCAATCAAAACCAAAAAAAGAGCCATTGATATGACAAGTGCATGATAACACGTCAGCCAGGTAGCTTAACCCGCCTTCCAGTACATGTAGCAAGGATGGTTTTTTTTTTATCATTAGTAAAAATCATAAATAAAATAAAACCGGATTCGAATCGACAACGATAGAGAGCAAGCTAGTATTAGAGGCCTTTGTGATCTTGGTTAACTGGTATAATAAATAAAAAGAAAACCAATAGAATACAAAAGGATTAGAAAAGCTAGTGTTAGTTTTTTTTTTTAAAAGGAAAACAAGCAGTTAGTAAATGAATAGAGTTTTTCTTTAAAGAATAGAATTAGAATAGAGAATGCTAGAGGTAGAGGGTCAATTTAGAAAGATATGAGAAAATATGTCATAACGCACTTTGAACATTTAAAACACTGTTTAATGGCAATTTTTTCGGTATGTTGGTTAAGCAAATTAACTTCACAAGGTCATTCAGCCTACAAAATTCATGTCCAAAAATTAAATACAGTGCTAGGCTCAACTTGACTGGGCTATTAATGTATGGCTCGGACTCGGGCTGAGTGTTATTATAAAAATGGTATAATTCAAGTGAAAACATAGGAAAATTTGGACGTTTCATAACTGTGCTTGATATTGTGGTTATGATCTGTTGACCGGCGACCAAAAAATGGAGAGACAGTCCCAATTTACAGGACAGCCTCCCAAAGCGGCAAAATAGTCAGCCTGAGCCGTTTGCACACCGAGGGTGTATTTCGCGCCCAGTCGTGAACACTTTCAGCGTGTTGCCAAAGTACCGCGGTTTTCCAGCGGGCAAAATTAACGTCTACTTAACCCACTGTTGCATGCTGGTTGTTTTCATGTACCTAGGTGAAGTGACTCCATACGACATGATATTTCATCCAGAATGCAATTGCGCATTTTAGCCGGGGAACCACGCCAAAAAAACACGGTATTTCCCCCATGGAGCTGGATTTCTTTAACTGGGCCCCCAAGCAATTGGTGTTAGTTTTGGTAGCGATTGTGTGTTTTCGTGTCGAAACCTCGGCAACACGGGAACACGTGCGTTGGGGCAAAGAGGATGAAAACATCCCAACAGAACTTAAAATTTATGCACTGTTTTGAGCAAGACAACAACAGACAGTGGATGGTAAGACTTTAAGAGTATGAGCTGTGATTAACACGTGCTATAAAAAACAAAACGAGAAACACAATTAACCCTTTGTGTGCTCACGCGCAGTCGAGTGAATGAGGATATTTATGTGTGAATAATGATATCTCTTACCTCCAAGGAAAACGCGTTTGCGTTCCGCTCCGTGCTGAACCACGTAAAAACCGAATTGAATCAACATTGTTGTGAATAAAACTTCTCCTGTACATGATTTATGCACGGTCTCATTTAGCTTGTGCCTGGACCACAAAAGTAAAAAAAAAAAATAAAAGACTCATTAAGACCGTAGAAAGTATTATTGTGAGGTATGAACAACCCAAAAGATGCGAAATGCACTTTAAAGGCAATATTGTAAGATTATTAAAATATCCAAAAAACCACTGAACAGTGGTTATATATTTGTTGACCCCTGTGTACTGATATTATTCCAAATGGTTGGAAGAATGTTTTTCAATCCAGCGAAAACGTAATTTGAAACTAGTGACACGGCGTGTCCATAGTGTCATTGTGTTCGCCCCTTGACAATTGACGTCATATCACCCTTTATTTCCGGTTTTGGTTTTGTAGAAAACATGGAAAACACAATTAAGCAGCCTTTATATAGTTGTGCGTTCTAACTAGACCAGGTGACGATCCCCTGCCCGATAGTAGCAGTATAACAGGACACCTTTCAAACGTATATAGGTATGATATTAACACCAGCCGCTGCTTTTTCCCCCCCACCATACACAAGCACGGAGGAAGGAGCCGGAACTTGGTCGGACTGTGGCATAATAAAAGCCTGCCGCTGCTTTCGAGCTAGTCGTGTAACGCTCGTATTCTAACGCGGCCCACGGTTAGTTCGACAAGACTTTCCAGACCCCTCACCCTGCTTCATTCTACTACGTACAACAAATCATTAGCATCCATGAACATGATTCGCAGAGCTCCATGGACTGCCTCGGCTGTGAGGCTGAAGAACACAACTCCCATGATCCACATCAGTCACGGCGGCATCAACATGCCTTGCATTTGTATTTCAATACGCGCCCTCCAGCGGTGAAAATTACATATTGTGCCTTTAAATGCGATTGTTAATATGTCATATTCTGTAGTCCTCTGGTGCATCATGGGACATGGTCATGCTGAATATCCATCAACTTCAATGTCTGTACAGCTCCAATAAACAATATAAAAATAGTAGAAAAGTATAAAATATTTATGATTGAAGTTCAACCAACATATGATGCTGTTTATAAAAATATCATTATGGAAAATATAAAAAGTGCATATGAAAACTAGAACATATTCACAAGTAATAAAACAATAATTGCTCAAATAATTTCGTAATTGCAGTATCTCATTCAGTTTGGTGACATTCACATTTCGATTTTTTTGTAACACAGTTATTCCCAACATTTACAGTAACACCTTTAAAAATGGAATAGGTTCAGTAAGATGCATTTAGAAACATTGACCTCAAGTTAATCGCTGTTAGTTCTCATGAAAAAGTGTTGGATGATGTTAAGTGCTTCTTTGTACATAATCTGAAAATGGCTATGATGACAGTTTTTGTACATAGTTAAAAGATTTGGCTACAAAAAAAGTTACTTGACTTTTCCATAATTACTGGCCAGGACAAAAAATACAGCTTCTTTAAAAAAAACAAAACAACAACAAGTAGACTGCTGCTGGGATGGTGTATTTTTGTAGACTAGAACCTGGAAACGATTTAGAATTTTCATTGTCCTTAAGTCCTTAAGGGTTTCTGGTTAAATGCCAGAAATAAGGTCTGTGGTGAACACAAACTCAAGATATTTTCATGTTTTATTCTACGACATAAAATAGGCTACATCGCTAAGTACAAAAAGTGGCTATATGGGACTACAGATATGGTCGGGGACATTAAACGTTATCACATCGAACAGGAAATCTCATCTACTCGCTAGTCCACTTTTGAAGCCTGGTTGTGTTTCTAATCATGCTCTTGCAAAAATGTCTAACGCAAACTTTCAGGGGAAAAAAAAAAAAATTTGTTTTTTTCCCAGAGTTGTCTGAAGCTTAATGACGGTGGTGTAGTTCATTTATAGCCTACGTTTAACTTTAATAAAACGCTTTTGCATTTTGCTTTCTCCGATAAACTATTGGTGGAATTTCCCGCTTTTTTGCATGTTTGCACTGCAGGAACTAGGAACGGTTTTAGTTCTAGGAACTCCGTTTGGGGGAATTAATTTAGCTCCTATTTCAGATTCAGATTCTACTTCAGATTTTCATGCTCTTTCAATTGTGTAAATTGTGCGTTTACATTCCATCTCCGCTATCGTGAAACCCACGACACACAACAAAAACAGCTCAGAACACTGTGTCCTCCGTTCACTGGTTGTTGAGGTTTGTAAATGGCGTGAATAAAGACGTTGCTGTCGGCTGCTTCAGAGTTCCTGCTGCCAGTGCGAATGCAACCAGAAAAACAGCCTGAGAGGGAAATTGTTTCTCTAGGAACGACCCTGTTGGCTAGTTCCTAGAACTAAGTTCCTACTACGCAGTGTGCAAGCACCTTTATACTTCTGCCGATTGTATTTTAGCCTTCAAAATGTATAAAAGTTTATTTGTGAAGATGAACAAAATGTGTAAGAATCATAAGCTTTTGTTGGTCACAGAGCTTATTTTCTGCAATTATCCAAAAGCAAGTGGAAAAATCCAGTTGGGTTTCTGTCAAGGCTTTCTGGGTTGGCCTACAAAAATACATAATCGCTGCAGCACTCTATACCATGTGCAACAACTTGCCCCAACCTGACATTTATGGTAAAAAAAAAATGTCCTACCAACACAGTTCAGCCTATCAGATAAAATCTACCTTCATTATATAGTTGACTCTTTCCTAAATTAATGCCAGTGTGGTTTTTGAGATGCAAGCCTTCCTCTGTGTGACAACTAGCCCCTGTCTCCCTGACATACAAAATATATTTACATGCACTCAAATGTTACTGTAACAACAAAAGTGGACATGGACGGACAAATGCACACCATTGTGCACAATCACCCCATATTTGAATTTATGGTGTCTACAGGCATCGCTGAAAGAGAGCGCAGACCCTTTGTTTCCACCCTCACTCATCCCAGGCCTGATGAATCACTACACCAGTCTCTAACAGCTGCCGGCACAAACAGAGGCAGGGTCAGTATCCCGCTGACCTGCCGATCTTCCTGGCGTCAGATACGGCACTGATGCACTGCCCTTCTTTCGAGATGCCATTGACCACATTGAAAAATGGGTATGTGTTGTTCTTCACGATGTGTCCTATCTTTTGCATTGCATCGATAGAAGACTGAGAAGAAGAAAATAACAAAATGTTACTACTAAGTCACTTTTGATTACCTGTTTTATAAAATTATGATTATAATCAGTGACCGGGAGCATTTTAAGAGGAGGTAAAAGCAATTACAATCATTACGGCCACACTATCAACATGGGATTATGGGATTGTGATTCATGGTAACTTGACCTACATTCCAAAAGACTTACACTGTCGTATCCATGCTCAAATTGGACATTGTTGTTGGAGTCCACAAATACTATTTTAGCAGCAATAGATTCGTTAAGGTTCATCCCAAGCCACAAGTGGTTCATAATGGACTGAAATAGGAAAAGAACAAGGGGATGTTCGTTAAAGAGGGTTTTGTCAGGTTATTTTCAGCAGGACATCTCCGTACTGAATCTGTGGCATGCTGTCAACTACCGCATACAATAGTTTTTAATGCAGACAATTTTATATTTGATATTTTGATACAAATTTTAATGCAACAATTAAACTAAATTTGGTTCTTTACAGCAGGATATCACTGTACTGCATCTGTGGCATGCTGTCGACTACCCCAGACAATCAAGGTGGAGCAAATTATTAGATTTTGCAAAAAGATTACAAAATCATTTTTTAGATTGTAAGACTATGAACATGCAATAAAAAAGAAAGAAATAGATATTATGTTGGAAAATAAAATACAATCAAAATAATAGTTTATTTAGAAGAGCATTCCACAATCTGGGAGCCACAAAACTGAAAGCCCTAGCTCCCATAGTTGCCAGACGAAACTTAGGGGTGACTAACAATCCCTCACTAGAAGATCGTAATGAGCGGGCAGGAACATAAGGCAGAAGTAAGTCAGATAAATATGTAGGACCAAGGTTATGGAGAGCTTTATAAGTGAGAATTAGTATCTTGTAGTTTATGCGCAAGGAAACCGGAAGCCAGTGAAGGTGATCTTGTATTGACAGACGTACAATCAAATCAATGCGCTATAGACGGAGCGATTAAGTATTTTGCTCCGCCTATATAAAGATCGCTTCACCCAAACTTCTTCCTAGTCGGCTTTTCCCACATTTTCACAGCAGATTTATCAAGAACAAGCTTGCTCTGCGGTGAGTGATGCGGGCCAAAGAGCAAGGCAGGAGGAGAAGAAGAGAGTAGTTGAATTGGTAAAGTGCTTAATAGGGACTCGCAACGAAGGCAGGAATCTAACCTATCCCAATGTGTGTGCGCGGCTGCGCGCCATGAGTGCATGCGTAAACACTTTTTAATAAAAAGTAAATTCGTCCCCAGAGCCTTTTTTGGCCAAGTCAAGTGTTCATAGAGGTTTCCATGGGCCAACGCGAATAAAGCTAGGTTTAAATGAAAAAAGACACGATATTGACATCGGACCTGACGTTTTATTCTTATCCAAAACAAACTGTGATATGAGTGTGATACATAGGCTACAAACATACACTACCAGTCAAAAAGTTTTTGAACAGTAAGAAAGATCCAATAGAAAGATCCAAAGATCAGCATGCATATGAAATAAAAAGCTTTTGTAACATATACATATTCAACGTTGGGTGTATTTTTATTTAAAAAAAAATTATTTGTATTTTGTGGGAAATGATAGAAAGTAATACTTTGATTTAGCAAAGATGCTTAAATTGATCCAAAAGAGGAGATTTAAAGACATTTTTTTATAATGGTACAAAAAAAATAATTTATTTCAATAAATGTTGTTCTTCTGACACTTTTATTAACTCACAAGAACCCATGAACATAATTCTACCCTCAGCGTCCTTTTTAACCCCTAATAAGATATAATAAAGCGCTTGTGAACAGCCAATTCAGATTTATAGGCTCTATTTGACAGGACCAGGGATGTACCAGTAATGATGTACAAAAAATTCAGCTTTGAACTCGCCCGAGGATACAAAGTACATTTTAACAATATATCAAATAGAACAGTTACGTTAACATAGTAAAACAATATTTAACTACCTATTATGCTTTTCTGTATTTTGGATCAATAAATGCGGCTTGGGAAGCAGAAGAGAATTCATTTACAAACAAACATAAAAACCTCCTTAAATGTTCTAACCAAGTTTGACTGGCCTATCTCTAGTGGGTCGCTCGCTACCTATATCTAGATTATATTATCTACATATATCATCTATACCCGCGACCCTCCTTTTAGTGGTGTGACTTGGGCCCGCCTGCGACCAAAAAAGGCCAGGGCGATTTTTTGTCCCAGTCCTAGCCTGGTGGCGGGCCTATCAAAACCCAGATCCCCATCCAGCATCTATCCAGTTGACCCAGCGAGATGAGATAAAACCCGCTTAGAGCAATCCAGAAGTATATCAGTTTTATCAGAGTCTTAAATTTAAGGTAAGGGCCCTCCCAGCCAAATACTTCTGGTGAGTTCCTGCCTGCAACTTGGTTTGCCGGCAGAGGGATACACACTGAGGTGGCACACGTCGCGCTAAATATATCAATTTGACTGTCAGCCCTGCGCTAACAGTGGCACAGTAAACCCATAGCCGTTTGATTATTTGGTCACCGATGGCGTCACAAAATGGCTAAAGAGGAGAGGGCCCCAACACACCGAACCGTGATGTACACATCAGACGCTGGTTGGTTAGATTTGTGTTCTGGTTTATAAACAAATTGCTTGTCCTACCGGTCAAATAGGAGGAAATCAGTCAAGGGCTTTGTGCCAAGTAATTCCAATTGCTGAAAGCAAGAGGAGGAGTATCTCATGACAGACACAGTGTCAAAAGCTGGCTGAGGCTCTAACAGAAGGAGAGTCTAAGAGCACCCGAATCAGAGCAAAGGAGAAGTACTCGTTAAGACACCTTAACCAGGGCTGTTTCCGTAATGTGGAATGCCCGAAAAGCCCAGACGGAAGGCCGTACTGTGGTTTATGTGCTGTTATTATAAAATATTTAGGGTCTGTGCAGCTAGGCTGTTTGTACTTCATACAAATCGCCCTGAACACTGTAACCCAACACCTTAACTTATTTCAAATGGCATGTTGATCGCACCACGCCGGCAATGGCCTGTCAGGTGATACAACTCGCCTCTGATCCACCAATCACTACAGTCTCTCCTGGGATGCCGGAGCGTAGGCGCCACGGAGGAGGGAGGTGCTCGCCTGGAGAAGGAAATTATAAAACAAGACAATATGGTGACAAAGCAAGTTTTCAACGCCATGCAAATGTCCGTAAGTACGACTTATTTGGTGAATGCATCTTCACCCAGGGGTGACAGGAATCTGTCTCCGCGCCGCAGACGTCAGGCTAGTCGTGTGCGGTGATTCCCGTTTTAGGAGAGGAAAAAAACAGTTGACCAAACCAGAAGAATTAAGATTTAAAAAATTTAGTTTTAAAATTTAGGGACTTCTATTATTTTATTCTAATATTATTAAATCGTGGACATATTGTTTTATTAATATATTTTTGTTAAATTTAAAAAAAATATTACAAGGATACTCTAAAAAGCGCAGGTCTATTACACTAAAGCCCCATTTTCACCCACAAGAACTGAGACTATTAAAAAGATCTAACCTAGATCGCGCACACACCCAGCGAACGATTTATAGTCTGCTTTACTTTAAGTGCACCCCATGTGTGATGACGTCTTTAACATATTCTCTGAGATCGTTACCAGCCGGATGACTATCTGAGTGGCTGTCAATTTGTCATTGTCCCTCAGTGGCCCCGCGCGCAACCACACGTTTTGAACAGTTGCATTCCAACGATATAAATTTCCTATTTGTCCGTTAGCGTTATATGTTGTGGTTGGTCGGACCTCTGAGCATCTCTCTCCATTATTGTTATGAGATTTTAATATATATTTATCTGTTCTACGTCCTTTATAGTTAGCCGCTCCTTGGTCGTCGCACCAGGGGCTTAAGTATCAAAAATAGCCCGCTTGTGTGGCAAGGCTATTATATACTAACTCCTTGCCCCCAGCACGTGGTGGGGATCACCCGTCACCCACTTAGAGGTGCACAGATTAATTGACTACAGATCACGATCATCGCCATTCAGAAAACCACACGATCTCACTCCATCTAACCCAGGACACCACGATCTACCTCCAGTGTGTACTATTCACAACCTTTGCACACCCCCAAGTCTTACCGGATCATTCAACATCCTGCAGTCTAGCACTGCCCGCTGACATAAGCTAGCAGTCTACCACTGTTTGCGTTATCCCGAAATGGCTTCACACACACGTCTAGACTACCACTCAGTATTATTCTGTCGTACAATAATCACTTATCATCCAGACATACCTGGGATGAAAGTGTATACATTCAGATATTAAACATATGATGTCTATGGTAGCCCCGAACCTCCAAAATAGATGACAAATCCGCATTGAAATCTAATGCGTAACGTTTGCGATGCACGCCCTCCGCCACGCAAGCGTGGCACAAAATTGTGACCATTAAATAAACAATTTTATTATGGACATAAATCACCGTGACTGCAAGAGAATCGTTACAAAACCACGGAATGCAACCACACTTAGGTTTATGGCGTGCCACGTCGTTGCATTCTCCCTTGATTCATACATCTGTTCATATGTTAAATTACACATTGCGCCGCGCGCTACTTATATATTTGCACCGTACCTATTGGACCCTAAATACTTACTTGTGACTTACCCACTACCCAGTCAAACGTTTTTCATTTGCTTTTTTTTAAAGACAGTCTTTGCTCACCAAGCCTGCATGTTATGTCGACTCCAACAGCGATAAGCCCCAAAAACAGTCCAACTTTGAAATTTTTATATAGTTTAATATTACTAACTTTATAGTTTCGAATACTACGTTTTTAAATGTAATTCTATTCCTGATTCAAAGCAACTGATCCTGACCAATCAGAACCCTATTTTGTAACATCCTTGAAACCTCGTCCGTTCATCAATTTTGATATATTCTCATTTTATTCAGGACTTCGTGCCTTAAGACACAAAAGTATTTATCTATATAATTTTAATAGCTACTTAAGAATACTTGACTCACCAGCTTTTGATATGTGTAACAGTGTTATAATGTCTTACCCTCAATAGCTTTCTCTAGCTTCCGATGACACTGTGACTTTCCTATTCACACAAAGATTTTCCTCTGACAACATAAAATTAATAAAGTGTTTTTAAATATTGACTTTATTAATCATAATAAAAATGTTTTTGCAACAGAGGACAGCACCATTACCGTTTAACTAGTACCGTTTCTGAAGGATCATGTGACTCTGAAGACTGGAGAAATGATGCTGAACATTCAGCTTTACTATCACAGGAATAAATTAATTTTAAAATCCCTACGGCAAATATACCCGCAGGCTATTTATAAGAGTAAAAATTATGTCCACAGTTATTAATGCTTTTGCCTGTTTTTCGTATCAAATAAAATTGCAGGTTGGTGAGCAGAAGCGACGAACCTTCATCAAAAAACATAACAACAATCTTTACGGTTCAAATCTTTTGACTCGGTAGTGTACATTAAATGTTTAATCATTAACTTAAATCTATTAAACACTCTCTTAAATAGACCCAGCCACCGCAATAATATTCCCCGCGCCCACACCATTATTTTGTTCGTTCATAAACGTGAATTACGTACTTGAGACATAACAACATGCCTAGTGATTCCTCACACTTTTATCACTAGATCGTTGCAGAACCCTGTCTAGTACAACACTACAACAATACAATGTATTGCATACACCACACTGTTCCACGACCCGAGTCGGTAGCCGGGTTTCTTCGTTAGATGCCAGCCTTTACGGCTACATCTTTTGACCTCGCATTAACACGGTTCGGAATCGCATTTGTGACAACCTTTTTGGTTTCATGCTTTTAAATCGCATTGTGACCGGAACCAGGCATGATTTCTAATAAACAAATGAAAGCAACAACTCCCATGAACACGTTGACAAACTGAAGTTATCCGGCAGGCGTTAGTGTAGCGTGGTAGGGAGGGCCTTTACTGTGTCAACTCTAACCATGATAATTTTCCCTCAATACCTAATTATTGCCCACCACTGTCTTTAGAATTGTCTACGGCAATTTATTGCACGGCGTTGCAGTTGATTGCCACTACTGGCAACTACGTAGACCAGATACCATACGCCAGAACACAATCCCACTGCATAATTCTTACACAGGTAATATGTAAGAACTCTATAGTAAGTTTGCATTCAGTCGTAATATGTCATGCATATCGCCTAAGAACCATCTGCTATTTAACCAGTATGTAAATACGCATATTCATATCCGATAGCCCACTGCTTCTATAAAAGGGTGTGTGTGTATGTGTTATACTCATATTTACTTACTATCTACTATACTATATACTATTACCCTATATCATCTATATCTTATCTATTCACGATACTATCCTTGAAATCTTCGAAACCAGCCAACTTAGGACTATCTGCCCATGACGCTATGCTGTAAATGAGACTCTCACATGTGGTCTGACTGGTGTGGTATCGCACATGACACAGCAGTTGACATCTGCCTGCCACATCCTGAAACGTGCCTCTTTCGGTGCCAAGCGCGGAGAATGACGCGCGTTTGCCAAGGTTGTAGACAGCCGAGGACGTCGGCGTGCGGAGACCCGTCCACGTGGACCTCCAACGCTATTGATACGCTACACATGTAACGTCTAATCTTCGCTGGACTCCATCTCTCCTGTCACATTGGGGCACAAGAAACCCATGAATAAATCAAGTATTATTTACCGGACAATCATTTAGTTAGGCCTCGATCAAGTATTGGCCCATTTTTTCGCTGTGTTTTTGCCAGACCCGTGTCTCGGATTATCATGGATGTTTTCCTCAACGAACTCAACACTCTCTTTGACCATGACGATGCTTTCCGACCTCGCGTATAAAACATATTTTGATTTCACCGTCACCACCATCTAATGCCCTTGCATTGGGCCTGGCTACTTCATGAAAAATGCAACATCCCGGCCTTCACCTTAGCGATTTAACTACAACCTACGACACTTGACGTCTGTGATATTATGCTCTAATAATGGCCAAAACTAGCACAACTATACAAAATTACGCTACATGAGAAATCTTCCTGCGTGTGATAATTTTTACATCGCACATGTTTACGCACCAGAAAAATAAACGCAAGCTATTCCGGTTTAAATCCCACAGCTGTGTTCATCTACCTATTTTTTTCTGGCGTAGAAGTTGGGGTCTATGAGGTCTGTGCTTGTTTCTGGCGTCCACATTCCGCAAACCTTAACCGCAACTTCAAGCGACAACCTCCCAGAATCGCCAACATTAAAAGGTTTCCGCCTGGTCCCCTTGGTTAGAGGCTGGAGAAAGCCTGAATCCTGAGGAAATCAAAGGGTGGTTTAATATTTATAAGTAAGAACTGGTTCAGTATAGCAGGCAAAGTTGATAGTCTTTTGTGATCTACTCCTACCATGCATTAGTTTGAGTATAAAGCTGAGTATCGCTCCTCCTGCTGGTGGAGGACCCGGGAACCCCCGGTGATATTGTAATAACAGCCACTGTTGGACTTGACAACCTTCATTGACTCGACCTGAAAAGTGCTACAGATCATTGTTAATGATACAACTTCCCCCATCTGGAAAACACAGCACCCAAAACATGAAACAACTGTGTATTTCAGCAGCACTTTATATTCGCTGTTCTGATTACAGTATGACATGCCATTATATAACACATTGTTTGTACTTTCTATCTTGCTAACCATCCAGTAATTTACGGTCCACTCTGGCCGCATTTGACAGTGATCACAAGGCTCGCTCCTTCTTTGGAGATAGGTTTCAGGCGTTATGCCAGTGAGGGAACTTGAGGGTGTCTTGGCTATAAAGACAACACTGCTCCGGGTACCTTATAGAACCAGTTCACATACCCAAAAACAACATTAAGCTTCATACCACCAAACACAAGATACACAGGTTAAATGCAATACTCACGTCAACTAAAGCCAGCCAGGTGTTAAACAAACATGTGATGAATCGCACGAATGTCCGGGGTAATATTACACCAAAACAGTAACCCGCATGTAATAAACCAAAAACCCGGAAACTTCATGGTAGATTTTTGAATGCCTATATTACCTGAACATGCACTGCTGTAAGTGGCTACCATGAGCGCAGTGAATTTGAGCAACAACACACAGCTCCTAAAAAACCATGTCATTGTGCCAGCACTTAAATACCATTTATTATCAATAGAGATTCAGCACCCATGACTGAATCTTTGCTGCTGTTTAATATTCTTCTTACCACGAACTATTTGTGACCCCGTTGCCCGACCCAACAACAACCGGTCACAAGGGTTAATTTTTGAAATTGAGAGCGCTCTACAACCTCCATCCTGACACCCTAAACCTTAACGTTTTCCATTGATGATATGGTCGGTACGGACTTAGGACAATATTTCGGCCAGCCCCCCGAGATTACAACTAATTGCAAAATTGGAATCGGAGGTGCAAACAACATCAATCAAAATATTGAGAACTTAACCCACCTCACCTTTAAACTTGTCTCACATGAGTTCTTAGACATGCATCATCTCATAACCTAAAATTATAGCTTTGCTACTTCATTGTAGTTGAATTTACTTCTACTTACAATAATATCCCTTCAGGAAATTGATCCTTCCACCTTAATATTCCTTAATGATTTTTGGACTAAAAGAAATATCTCCAAACTCACGATCCACCTTTGACTATCACAACTTATTTTTGGCTATTTCTCAAAATATTACCACATGACACTTATGACTGCTTTTGTGGTCCAGGGTC
>JADLZN010003275.1:0-101253 GCA_018155175.1 Sinocyclocheilus anophthalmus | reverse complement strand
GGGTTACTAACTGCCCATAAATTGTGGGCAGATCACTCACTGAGGCTGTGAAAATGTTGGGTACACCACAGTCACAAATCCAGTCCCCCAGGGAGTTTTTAAGCTCTGTCAGCTCCTCTGCAGTGCTGCATCTGACAACCTAAAATCATAGAAAAACATGTGGCCTTAAAAATTTTTTATTAGTTACTGAATACATTGTTCTCCTTAAATGAGCAAATAACTACATTATGTGGCATGTAAAATTACTTTAGTTACCTTTGCCAGCTTTTCTACGAGGTCATTTTCCAGGAAATTAGTACGATCAAATGTGCTGAGGTCTGGTTTCTGGCCACACATTAACATGAAAAGCTCCTTGTTTATGCACTTCATGCCTGGTCCATTGTGAATTATGGACCAGGCTATTAGTCTTCCTGCTGTATACAATTTATTTTCATCTAGAGCCTTCTGATCGTAGCTGAAGAGCAGCTGTCCAGGTTTGCCCTCAAATATCCCAAGGTTGCTTTGGAGCTCAATCATGAGGAGTCTAAGGAAAAGAAGAAAAAAAAGTAAAGTACTGTAGCCTGAAAACAATGTCACAAAAATCTGTAAACACCTCAGGCTTGGGATTTTGGAACATATCATCATAAATACTTAACATTTTGTTTTAAGTTTGCATTGATAAGAAACAACACATTTTAATTATCTAATAAAATTATATAATTTAATTAAATTAAAACATTTTATTAAATTGTGTACCTATCAAATTAATGTCACTGTATTCAAGACAGAAAAAACTAGACATTTCTAAAGCACCCGAGCACCTGTTCCTGTAGCTCAATTGTTATTGCATTGCATTATCAGCACAAAGGTACAGTTGGGTTCAATTCCCAGGTAACACACATACTGATAAAAATTTAAACATTGAAAGCAACTACAGATCAAGTTAAATCCAAAAATCAAAGGGACTTAAGCTGATATTGTCCAAAAATCCACTTTGAAACCTAGGGCATTTCCAAACTTTTGAAGGGCTCTGTAGACATTATATAGATGTAATATCTAATGTACCTGAAAAATTCTCTCCTTGGACCTCCATAGTCCTCTCCCATTTCTCCCACAAACTCAATATTGGGAGTTTTGTGCCACTCAAAGTACCCTCTTGACAGGGCCACACATGCACTCTTTAAAATGTTTTTACGTCTTGCTATGACAGTTATGTTGGAATAGAAGTCCAGGTTGTCCTCACGAAACTCCTTCAGAATTGCTGGTAGCTCTCTGTCAAGCTGAAAATACAAAATAAACAAATTATCACCAACATATGAAATGCATTAAAATAATTGTTCATTTGAGTGATGCAATATTTTATAAAATTGGTAATAAAACAATTTCAAATGCTTTAAGTTTGACTGGCTTAATATGTGGAGCTTTTTATAAGTTTGCATTTAGCATAATTTAGCAGCTAAAACATGAAAAACATTTAGCTGGTTGGTTAGGTGTTAAATTGAGCCAGGAGTCTTTCTG
Organism: Sinocyclocheilus anophthalmus; assembly: GCA_018155175.1. Classification (NCBI taxonomy): domain Eukaryota; kingdom Metazoa; phylum Chordata; class Actinopteri; order Cypriniformes; family Cyprinidae; genus Sinocyclocheilus; species Sinocyclocheilus anophthalmus. The sequence goes on along the minus strand of JADLZN010003275.1, from coordinate 99,756 downwards.
TTTTGAGTTTCCATGTTCTCCCTGTGTAAGCTCCTGGTATTTTCTCTGGTATGTTTCCGCCACCAGCCAAAGACATGCAGATTAGGTGAATTGGAGTCACTAAATTGACTTTAGGTGTGTAAGTGTGAATATGTGAGTATTAGATTGATGGACGGATGGATAGAATACATACGATTGGACTATTACTCCTGACCGGAGAAGCCAGGAGTACTTCTTCAATGTCAGATCCGGATGAGTCTATATAGAACTCCTCCCTAATTGCCACAAAATTGAAAAATATATTTATTATTGCCATATTTTACACAATGTATTTTAACAAATTAGAAAAAAAAAAAAATCTTCAGAATTTCAGCAAGAAATTGCTTTTGAAAAATGTACACTTCTAATCATGAACCTAGCCCGAAGGTCATGATGGATGGGGTGTACTTACACTGGGATTGTGTTGGTGTGGGCTGTATGGCCGCCGCTTCCTGTGGGGCGCGATTGCAGTGGTGTGGGCTGTATGGCCGCCGCTTCCTGTGGGAGCGCTGCAGTGGGGTGGGCTGTATGGCCGCCGCTTCCTGTGGGCGTGCTTGCAGTGGTGTGGGCTGTATGGCTGCCGCTTCCTGTGGGCGCGCTTGCAGTGGTGTGGGCTGTATGGCCGCCGCTTCCTGTGGGAGCGCTTGCAGTGGTGTGGGCTGTATGGCCGCCGCTTCCTGTGGGCGTGCTTGCAGTGGTGTGGGCTGTATGGCTGCCGCTTCCTGTGGGCGCGCTTGCAGTGGTGTGGGCTGTATGGCCGCCGCTTCCTGTGGGCGCGCTTGCAGTGGTGTGGTCAACCTGGCACATGGTTTTTATTTTAAAGGAAATGAAACTTACTGGAAAAATCATACAGACATAATCATTTAATAATAATAATAACTAGACAAACTTTATCTTGGCTTGACAAAGCCTGGCATTAAAAAAAGATGAAAAACCTTGAAATTTGTATGGTTTGACAGATAAATAAACATACAGCTCAATTTCATTCTCCCTTTCAACCTATAGTGGAAATATGTGGAGTGGCATCTCAGCCAGAGAATATGAATGAAGAACTATGTAAAATTGTGTATGTTTTACAGAGGTAAAATCAGAGCCAAAATGTGAAGACTTGCTCTGTGTTGACAGAGGTGAGATTAAAAGGTGAAGGACTTTTAGTATATTTTTGTGGTTCAATGAAGATGCTAAATTTGCTGTGTTTGTCACACAGGTTTCATCCCATGATGCAGATTTAACAAGCAAAGGCCTATGGGCAGAACAACCATGCTTTGAATATTTTAGTATTGTACTGAATAATTTACTCACCTTCAGACGAATATAAAGGGCAGATCTCCCTAGTGCATTGCTTGAGTGAATCTGATTGGGACTAAAGCTTTCCAAATGCAAAGGAATTATCTGTCTTTGGCTATTTACTTTACATAGCTCAAAATCTTCTGGCAGATCAGGGAAATGAACTCTTAGTGCCTGTTTGAATTCAGCTTCATCCAAATCCCGTCGCACCACAACACGGCAGGGTGGAGTGGAATCTGGGAGTATTAAAAAAACTATTTCAGCTTTCATGTCGAAAAACATGAAATTATTTTTTTAAAGTATTAACATATGTGAACTCACCCCTGTGTGATCTATAATGGCAAATGGTGGTGCTTTTTAGCATAGAAACTTTAAAAGTGATTGTCTAGGTGCTCTTAATCTGCACCTTCGCGACGGAGCGGTCCACCACCACTTGAATTACGAACATCGCAAAACCGTTATACAAAAATATAATATTACGAAGTCATCATAGCATTTCTACGGGTGTTTTGTTTATCTTGTTTATTATGGTTACAGCGTCTTATTTTTCAGTAATCAAAATCAGTAACCCACAAGTAGAGCCTGATGACTTCGTAGATGTTAAGTTGTGGTACAATTGGATGTGCTGGGCAGTGTAATACAAAATAACAATTAATTAGAAGTGTTTGTAAGCAATAGTCTGATTTATTATAACTGGCACTAAAAGATGGACAATGTTCAAAATATCCAAATACGTATTCCACTTAAATAGGCCTGCATTACCTTCCAGTGCGCGTTCTGTCCGCTTCTGGGGGGTCTTCATAAGAAGTCGATGAAACTGAGCTTTCATTCGGTTATCTTATTTCAGGATTCTTCTTTCTGAATCGGTTTCATCCACCATACTTATCTAATTATTAATACATAATAACACAATACTAATTTATCATACTTAAATTAAAAATGATTCTCACCGTCACTAGTTGCCCTTGATTAATTCAAAAGTGCGATAAAACTGAGCGGGAAGCGGGTGCTACGGCCTCCTACTTAAAGGAAACGTTTGACTCATAGACTCATTGTAGGTAGTAGAAATAATATATATATATCATAGGATATATATATAGATATCTATATATATATATATATATATCTATATTATTATAATCAATATTTAAAACAGTTTAGTGCATTTTTCAGGATTCTTTGATTAATAGAAGGATCCAAAGATCAGCATTTATCTGAAATAAAACGTTTTTGTAACATTATACACTATTCCACTCAAAAGCTAAACTATAATTTTTTTTTTTTTTTTTTTTTTGGAAAATAAATTATAGAAAATAATACTTTTATTTAGCAAGGATGCTTTAAATCAAAGGTGATGATAAAGAGATTTATAATGGAGGCCAGATGGAAGTGTAGTCCGAGATCTATGCCGTAATCTATTTGCTGTAAAGTTGCTTCGTAACGATTTGTATTGTGAAAAGCGCTATACAAATAAACTTGAATTGAATTTAATTGAATTGCTGTTGGCTGAATAGAAGTCAAATGTTTTTCATTACCCTAATTAAGAAATGTAGCATGTTGGATTAGAGATCATTTAATTATGTGAAAAAGTATTAACTATGAAATACTGTGAACGTGCTACGATTGGTCAGCGAAGAGTGGCTGTTATCTGATTGGCTTGAGTAGACGGCGGGTGGAGTCCACGTATTTGTGGATTGGTGTGTGTCTCGAGGCTAGAAATGTTTCAAAATCCACAAATGCACAGTTTATTTCATGTTTGTGAAAAGCTAAGATTTATTTGTGGATCTCATTCTATTTATTCGTCAATATGTTTAATTTTTGTTAATCTCTTTACATTTATTTGTGGATCATAATCTATTTATTTGGAATAAAGCAACAATTCTACCCCCATAAAGAAGTGCTTCTGAACTGATAAGAAATATTTATGTACAAAGAATCCTTGTATCATTCGATCATTCGTTTTTTTAAATATTGAAAGTAGAAAAATGAGAAAAAAGCTCCCTTTTTCGTTTTTTCATTTTTTTCCAAAAAACGAAAAACGAGAATTCAGCTTAAATTTTCGTTTTTTTTTTTCGCTTCTTAGGTGGGAAAATTAATAAACAGCTTGAATATTTGATTTCTACATGTGGGTGGGAAATAAACGCCCCTTTCTGCTGATTGGTCAGCCGAAGATCAAACCGGCTGTCATCGTTCTCCGCAGTAATCATGCAGCAGAATCATAGTCCTCTGTGCACTGCCGTGTAGGGATTATTAACGCCTTTTATTCATCTACATTGCATATTTTCTCATTCAAGCAAAACAGGGCTACTGAATAGCTCGACAAACTCGTACCAAGGCTTTTCTGTGTAGACCAGCAGTTTAAAGTGAGAGGGGTTCCGCAAAAATAAGTTTGCTATAGCCTAAGTATTTCAGACTGTAAGTCCGCCTTTTTATCATGATACATAGGCCTACTGTATTTTATTCCAAAGTGATTTATATGATGCATTTAATGTAAAATAGTCTAAATGAAGCCTTTTAAAAGACAAGTATCCGCTGTGGTTCATGTTTGTGGCATGCACCAGAAAGATGCTCAAGGAGACAGAGACACGCTAAAGCAGTGCATTCTGTTGTTCTCTTTATTTCTCAAAGGCATGACATTTTGTAGTTATTTTGAACGTAATGTTACACAAATAAAAATACATTTTACCATACGACTATAAATGACAGAATATTAAGATATTTCCTCTTGATGGGGAGAAAAATCCAAGTGAACATCAATCAGTAATCAATATTAATTTAAACTGCTTTAAAATATGACTTCTGCTTATTTCCTGTGCACTTCAATACAGGTCTGCGCTTGACTGTAGTCGCGTCTGACTGCTTTTTGAGTTTATTTAACCCATCGCAATTTATTGGAACTGTGTGAACTAGAGTCACTACTCACCTTAATGTTGTTCTAAAGGCTTATTACTTAATAACACAAACATGTCCTGCTCGCACTTGCCAATTTAATGGCAGAGAATGGTGACTTTAGGTTTTTTTTTTTAAGCGGATGCGTATCTGTCGTAAAATAATCATATGCATCCCGTGGCGTATATTCCAAACATTCTGAATATATACTGAGGGTTTGGTGAGAAACAAAAACGAAATGGAAAGTTATTATATTTTATGAAAATCTTGCGTTGCAGTGTGAGTGCGCAGCAGCTCACCCCACGCACAAGTGCATATCCTTTTGCGATATCAATTATAATCAATTTTAATAAAACACAAGACTACATTATATAACTCTAACAGCAGGCTATTTAATATCTGTTGTTCTCCGGTTGTCAGTCAGAATGACAGTTCTTGCGTGAACATAGGCCTATATATACCCAAGCCAATTTATTATTACTTCCTTTTTGTCTTAGTGTTTAAAACATTTATTTTGAAACAAATTAATTAATTAAACAAACAGACTTAATGGGTGAGCAGGGTAGGCTAAGACAGCTGTCATATCATACCCTGCCATGCCCAGCTGATGCAAAGAATAGAATTTATATCTACACAGAAGAAAGCCCTGTCTAGACTCTGCCCCAGTATGAGTTGTGTCCTGTTTGTTTGATGAAAAAAGACTAAATGTAGTTGCAATAAATGCGTTAAGAATCCATACAACTGCAGCAGTGGAGGACTATTATTCTGCTGCATGATACTGCGGAAGAACTGTTTGATCTTCGGCTGACCAATCAGCAGAAAAGGGCGTTTAATTCCCGCCCACATGTAGAAGTGGAATATTCAAGCTGTTTATTCATTTTCCCACCTAAGAACGAAAAACGAAAATTTAAGCTCAATTCTAATTGTTCGTGTTTCGGAAAAAAACGAAAATACAAAAAAGGAGCCGTTTTCAAATTTTTCTACTTTCAATATTAAAAAAAAAAACCGAATGATCGAATGATACACAGATGCAATGTACCAGGGAGCAAAAAAAAAATCTGCCAGCGATAACGGCCAATTCCGGCAAACCAGCAGAGATTATAATTATCCGGTCAGGCGATGGCCGGGAGTAGGATTCCAAAATGGAAATGGATCATATATAAATACAGACCTATATTTATTTAATTAATAATAACAACAAAATTTACCAAAATTTTTTTGTTTGCTATATAAAGTTGGATTAGTAGCCTATAACGGTATATGTAATTAATTAGTTCACTAAAAACAACAAAAAAAAGTTAAAAGACTTAAACAATTTGTTTTTATAACAATGTTGTTTCCACAAATATTCACACACACACCGCGACGCGCGCGCGCTCTATTACCCCCGACCCCAGCAAGAATGACACCAAGAAATATGAGAATTTATTTAAATGTATTATTGAAAAAGTGACATCAACAAAAGTGTAAAAACACGAAACTCCAAGAACTCTCAGGACCTCAACTTTATCCTAAAACAGAATAAACGAAAGCGAGAGATAAAGAGGGGACACATATTGACACATAGTTAGTCAGATCTCAGTGATCTCAATGGTAAATGCAACAACATTTGAAGCATATACAAAGAATTTCTTTGTTGTAAGGCCTGCTCTCTTCTTCCACCATGCCATCTGTTTATAAACTTCTCCGTTTCTCCATCCAGTACACTGCAGTATTTGCAGAAAAAAAAAATATATAAAAAAAATGTCAGTCTGGTATATGTGGCACAAGTTTGCCTATTTAAACATGAAGCTGGTTATCCTAACTTAGCATAAAGACCAGGTAGGAAGAAGATGGAGAGAGAGAAAAAAAGCTACCATTATATGTGGTTAAACAGTAATTTCAGAAATTATTCAGACAAACCATTATTTTTATTTTTTATTTTTACTTTTTTACAGAACTTTTTATGTTGTAGATTTAAATGAAACTAATACAATTTTACAGTTTAAAAATGACAAAAAAAGAAAAATGCCTATAAAAGTTTGGGCACCCTGCAAGGTCACTACTTTGCAAAGCACTCTTTGGCAAGTATCACAGCCTGTGAAATGGTACAGTTTACAGCTATTTGAGAAATAGAGTATATAAAATGTAATATGTAAAATGTCAGTAAAATTAATAATATTAATTTTAGAATACTTGACCACTCACAACACCCTGACTGAAAAACAAAACAAAATTAATCTTAATATATTATGTCCTAGCCGCATCTGATTTCAATATCCTAAAAGAAACCATATATTTACACATCTAAATATAACATTCTATTATTTACATGGCACAGGTAAACTCTTATCAAATTATCTTGAGAAATCTGACAAAAAAATTGAAAAAGCAATCACAAAAAGATTAAAAGAATAGCACAAAGGCACATTACACTATTCACAAATGTTGTTTAATTACATTATTAAATTCCACTAACCAACTACAAAAATAAACATTCAAAAACGAGAATGATGTGTGTAAAATAAATAAATACATACATACATACAAACATTAAAACTGCTGCATGGCATATATTTAATGTACCTAAATACAAATATTGAGAATGTGTTTGACAGTCAGCTGAAATATACTTACAAAGCCAAAGACACTCAGTGCTGTGGATCCTTTGGGGAATCGGGGTGTAGCAGCTACTGGCACAAAAACAAAGGGGAGAAAAAGAAAAAGCATCCCTGAATATGAGTCAGATAATACATATATCTGTACAAATTGAAATGTACTGATTTTTAATCAATGATTATTGGCTGATCAGTGTGTAATATGTCAAATGTCACTTACTTAGGGTAAGTGTACCCATTAAGCCCATTTACCATTAAGCCAACTTTCAACTTTTCCCTCTATCCCTCTAATTACAAACTTTGATCAATTTTCTGAGTTAAAGTGTTTAATAACAGTTCTTTGTGTGCTTTTAACTTACTAACATTTTACCTTAACTTACTTATTACAGAGAGGCCTACAAATTACACACTGTTTAGCACCATTATATAATAGATGTCTGCTAATGTGTATCATTTGTTTTTCAGGGAGACAATTACAACAACAAAAAAAAAACTACCTGTCCAAAATAGAGGCATGTGGCCTTATCATGAGGGCACAGTAAAAAACAAGCGCTCTGTAACCATTCTATAACGGGAAAAACACATCGTTTTAACGACGTAATATCTCGTTATTACAAGAAAATATGTCGTTTTAATAACGACATGACATCTCATTATTACGACATAACTGAGCGGGGGGAAAATGCGTGTGGTGTGGCAGTAATGTGTCACCGCAGGACTTGAACCAGTGATCGTGGTGGGTCAAACACTAACAAAAAGACTAGGATCATTGCCTCCAACTTCTGTATAGCTGCACAGCTTTTACACATTCTCTGACCTACGTTACCCTATACTATGAACGATTCCTTGTTTTGGAAATTAAATTACTCAAAGCTAATATAATGTCCTGTTATTTATGTACATAAAAGGTAATAAATTATATAAACACAATGGGGTTGGTATGCTAAAATGCTGTCCATGTAATATTAATAATTACATATAAGTAGGCTATGATAAAGACGTGGAATCGGCCTATGTTCAATGTTAGTAGAGATGAAAATATACAAAAAGTTACTTTGTACATAAATATTTCCTATCATTTCACAGGCACTTCTTCCGCTAAAACGATCTGTGGTAAATTAGTCTGGTCTGGTTCTGTTCATCATTGATTGGGTGAGAGCAGTTCAATATTACTGGCTGTGGAAAGCAGCGGGCGTGGCTCATTATACTACAAGGAAAACGCCGCGGTAAAAAAAAAAAAATTAACTGCGCGCTTTTGGGTCGTGCAATCAGAAACTGCGTTTTTTTTTACGGGGTCCTTTGTGGCAACCGAACGGCTGTCTGCTGTTGGTGTAAAAAAAAAGCGGCGCTTTTTACAAACACTAAAACGCCGTTAAATACGGCGTTTTTTACGGTTTACGCGCGTTTTTTACGTCGTCTGCTATCAGGACGGCGTATTTGACGGCGCTATTACTGTTTAAAACGCCGTATTTGACGGCGTTTGGCTGTAAACGCGATTAATCTATAGGCGTAATTCTGACCCTTTGGCTTGCCATAAAAAGCCGCTTCTGTGTGCATGATAGTATGAAGACGCTGCAAGTCTCAGACGCGTAGAGATTTCACAGAGCTGCGATTTCGAAAATATTCCGTATTTCTGGTAATAAATGGACAGACCAGGAGCAGAAGCATTCGCGATCCACTTGTCACCAAGGGAGTGCAATTATTGGAAATAATGGGGAATACAACACCCAAACCACTAATAGGTAGGAGATGGCTTGGTTGGCCGTTGGTTGATATGTCTTGAGACAGAAATCAGAAGCATTTTTGTATGCTTTAATGTGGATAGAGATGTGTAATGTCTTGATTTCTTGTGCAAATATAAGCATGCATACTAGCTTCTGAACTATATTGGGATGACAGTGCGCGCTGCGTAGGAGTGAGAAGATGATGGGTGATGTTCAAGTTATTCACAGACCCTGCTAATGTGTCATTGCTTAAAGCAGTCTAATTCATTAAGCATAACATCACCCTTTATGTTTTAAGTTTTTTCTCCTTTCCCCCCTCCTCTCATGAATGTTATTCACCTTATTGTTTAGATATTTCTTATTTGTCTGTATTTAAACGTTAATCAAAGATGATTATGTTCTCTAGTAACAGATGGCTTATTTATTCTGTATTAAAGAGACCACAAGAGTTGATGTTGATGATAAACTGTACAGTTGTGCAATAGATGAGAATTCCCCCATCCATGAGAAAAGCTCTGTTTCTTTCTGCTGAATTCTAATATGTTCTACACTCTCCTCCATTTCAGATTATAGTTGAATTATCAAATAAGAAAATTAGTGACATTGATCATGTGAAGTGCTTTGTAAGACTGTAAGATGTTCTTGCTCCGTTAAAGCACGAGATGGTCATTGTCAAACCAAATGTTAAGGCATCCAACATTTGTGTTAATTTTTCACTCATCTTGTTGTGCAGATAATATCATTTGTATTTAAAATGTTGTGTCAGTAAATGAATAAAAAATCATTTTCATGAACGGTCTCAGAATTTTGGACCCTGCTGTAGGACATTTTGACACTGACCTGACCATAAATAGGTTTAATGAGATATGTAATTGGCCGATTCTACACTATCAGTAAAGTTAATCACATGGCACATGACCAGCACATAAAAGCTCACAGTGTGCATGTATACCAAAAGGTTAGGAATGACTCACAATGTGTTTCATTGGCACTGCTGGAGTTCTGCTGCTCATTGACCCCAAACGAATATTCTTTGTTTCCATATTCACAAATAAAGCTCTATCTGGTATCCATTATTTCTCATTGTGTGCTCAGTCCCCACCCTCTTGTAAGTTCTGCTTAGAGCTCTCTGAACTATGATACTGGAACGCTGAAGAACTGTTGCACCCCCACACAACAATGAACTATATGTTGACTATAAAATGGGTACATATTCATGAAGGATTTACTTATAGTCAAACGTGAACTTGTGTCTTAAATATGATTGAATGTATGGCTTGGCATGCCATACAAAGCTGATTTCCAGTTTAACTCTGAAACAGCATGATTGGGTGTGTGGAACACAATGCTGGATCAGGTCACAGTACATTTTTAGAACAGTTTGGAAACATGAATGTATTCATCTTGGTGGTTTCATCACTTTTAAAATTTTGGCAATATTAGATGCCGTTGCCTGACTGGCTGAATCATATTGGTATTTGTGTACATATCCTAGAAAATGAAAGACAGGAAATTCAAGATTTAACTTTCAGACATTTTACCCAGCATGGATAGCTCATCTGTAAAATCTGAGGCCCGATTTGACTGTACCAGAGTTAGCATATAAAATATTTAAAACTTAAATCCAGAGTAACTTTTTAGCTTTTCAGTCAAAAAATTATTTGTATATTTATCTTACATAAGATTTATGAGATGGTGCGGTTGTAATCGAGCTAATGTAAAGTTGTACAATTTGGCTTGAAAATAGTACAAGCTATGTACATCTATACACACACACACAAATTAGCCCATATGCCATTCTGCCATACTAATTTGTAGCAAAACATGGCTAATGTAGGCATTCAGTTTTTAAATTTTTTGAAACTTCATTCTTAACATTTATCACAGTATTCTTATATGAATTATGCACGATGCAAATTTGTTTTGCAAAGCAAACTAAAAGTCAAGCGATATGTTTTTAAAATAAATGTTTAGGTCGGAGCCAATAGTCTTGTGGCAAGAGCTTTGACATATAACTGTGCATCCTAGTTTGTGCTCATTTTTCGTATCCTGTTCCCCTCTATCCATCTAGAGATAGTTAAGGTCAATGAATCAGCCATATATGGCTGATTCATTGACCTAACGTATCTGTTTGGCTGCATTGACAATCTGCAATATGAAATCCACACTCAATGGAAAAACGTGTCTCCACCTACATTTTTTTAACCTATACATACAATTTACAGCAGTTCCCAGCTGAAAAGACACTAGCCATTAGGTGGTAGTGACTTTATCTGTGCCAAAAAATGTTTTCAGTAGATTTTCAAAAAGTTTGCATTGCCTGAGAAAAAATGAGGCAAGCAGTTCTCAGACAGTTTTTCTTGCTCATGAAATCACACACTAGCAAACCAATGAGAACACAGAACAATAATGACGATTCACAGTAAATAAAGTGTAGGCACCAAAGCTGCTGTAGATCCACTCACTCCAACCCCTACATAACTGGTACAGATTTGCAGAAAATTACAGTTGTTTGGGGAAAAAAATAATTTAAGGACCGTTACATATGTATTCCCAACATTTTCTTATGCAAGCTTTACGTTGCTCCTCAGATGATAAGGGAATTCATAGTAATGTTAATATTTAGCAAGTCAGTTTAGCCACATGGCTTGGGTAATGCACGCCCCTCATATGTACTAATTAGTGCTGTCAAACCATTCATTTTTTTAATCTAATTTTAATATAAAATGATGTTGATTAATCAAATTCATTGCAAACTAATCACACATCAATTTGGGCTGAGAAATTACTCCCCAAAAGATCATTTAAAGTCATAATTGTGTTCAATGAGAAAAGAATAGATGTTACAAAAGTAGTTTTAAAAATAAGTATTTTGTTTCAACATAGAACTTACACTTAAACATTTAAGGCTACAATGTGGCCATGACATTGTTTTTTGAAGCTGCATCTGAAGTGGCATTTAAATAGGATAGAATGGGGGAAGATACTTTCAAATTGTAACATATTTCGATAAAAGATTAACATGTGCACAATGATAATGATGAATCAGACAGTGTTATTATAGGAAAGAAATAGAAACATTTGCTAAATGGGTGTTTAAACCAAAATGTTAAAGAATAAAAAATATATAGTTCAGTCATGAAACCCTAGATGGCGCTGACGGGTTGTTAATGTAACTGATGATATTCAGAGAGTTAAACGAATTGGCACAAGCTGATTGGTTCATGCTGCATATGTAGCCAATGAGCTTAGTGCCTTGCATTTATATGGCTGGCTAGCACTCACTTGAGATTCCTGCAGCGCGCTTTCAGAGTTTCTCTTAAACCCTCCACCTTCCCCAGCTCCCCTTGTAGAAAACAAAAAATATCTGCTCGGGTTATTTTATATGCTATTTTGTGCAGCGAGTATGTCTTAACTACTCACACTCTACGCATATGCATTGGCTGTAGCAAGTTCCTGTACTTGCTTGCAGCAGCTGCAATAATCTACAACTACAGCTATAGCCAACAGCTGCAGCAATTCAGCAGCAGTGTAGCAGATCTATTCCATCAAGACCAAATGCATTAACATTGTCATTTCCATCACCATGCTAATATCTTCCAAGAGTTGTCATGATTGAAGTAACATTTATATATTTTTAAAGGGGCATTCATGTAAATACTAAAATAAATAAACTATTTTATTTAAAATTTTATTTAGATGATTTTGTTGTATAATTGAATAACCAATGACAAAGCAGAAAGATTCATCTGAAAGGTAAAATTATTCTATGACTTATATACAGATAAGAATATTTACAGATTTAATTGTCCATATTTTTTTAATTGAATATATGTCATAATATCAACACTATGAATGCAAATGTAATGATTTCACTAAGTTAAACTATAGGTTTTAATGAAAGCAAAGATGTCTTCAATAATACATGGAAATGTTACATAAACCCAAAATTACAATTAGTATTAAATTTTGAAATAATAACACTAATAACAACATGCCACTTGGGGCCTTCTGTGTCAATTTATTTTTACTTCACAAATCTAAAAACATTGATGTGTCCACAAATCCCTCATTAACAAATAGACACAAAAACTTTGACAAATGTTGATATTCAGATGAAATGACAAAATTAAAATTTGCATAGCTTACTCGTAGATTACTGGTTTTAAAACACATTCATGTTTTTTTTTTTTTAATATTGATTTTTTTTTATATTGAAAGTTGAAATTGAATATTGCAGTATGTAATTTATTTTTAAAGAAATATAGTCTAAATATGAAGACCAGTAGGTGGCGGCAACTCATTGTCTTAATAAGTAATTCAGTCATTCATTCAACTGGTCTTCTCAAACAGGGTTTTTATTCAGAAGCAAGTGACTATATGAATAGTTCTTTATGAATAGGTCACTGAACCATTGGCTTACTCAATTTGTTCAAAAACGTGGATTCATTCAGAAACGAAACACCGCTGTGTTCGATTACTAACTCAATCCACGTTTTTGGAAACAGCTGTGTGTTTCTTGGAAATACTCAACAGTTTTGTTGTGGTTTTGTTTAGAAGCATTTTCTTTGGCGAAATTGAGCAAAAACAGACAATACTTCACAAAATTGTATTAAAAATGTAACACAATATTAACTAATTCATTAATTGAATTGTTGTATAAAATCAACATCACAATATCACATCGCACAGTCATCATGTATCATGTTTGTCAGCAACTGCATGCAATGCATTAACGTGTTAAATCGACAGCCCTACTAATATATGTATCACAAAACCTCCTTCATATGTAGGGCTTTTCTGATGTTGTAAACTTGCTCTGTAGCTCACCTGATACAGCAATACACTTGTGATGCAGAGCTTGAAACACTAGTATCAATCCATTGAGCACAAAAACTCATAAAAGACAGCTAAAATGGCATGTTTACTTAAGTTTTTATCTTACGTTTGATTTTGTTAAAGGAACACACCACTATTATTGAAAATAGGCTAATTTTCCAACTAATCTAGAGTACCACAGTTGAGTTTTACCGTGTGCGAATACATCAGCCGATCTGATTAGAACGTTAGCATCTCGCTCAAAAATGACAAAAGAGTTTCGATATTTTTCCTAATTAAAACTTGACTCTTCTGTAGTAACATCGTGTACTAAGACCAACGGAAAATTAAAAGTTGCGATTTTCTAGGCCGATATGGCTAGGAACTATACTCTCATTCCGGCGTAATAATCAAGGAAATTTGCTGCCGTAACATGGGTGCAGCAGGCACAATGATATCACGCAGTGCCTGAAAATAGTCCCCAGCTACGTAACTTCCAATAAGCCTATTTTCAGGCGCTGCGTAATACACAGACACATTTCACATTAACACATTTCCAAAGTTGGAAAATTAGCCTATTTTTAAAAATAGTGGCGTGTTCCTTTAACAGGTTAGGTTTAGTATAGGGCTCAGTGTAGGTAGTACATTATTTTCAAACATGATAAAGCATTTACCTTTTAGCGTCATTCACTGGACGTTTCATTTACATGATAAATATAGCAACCAACATAAAATGTTGTCAGATTCACATTCATCTGTTTCGGATAAAACTGAATATGCTTTTAGCGCCACTCACAGATATTTTACTTTGAAAGTGTTATGAAATGTGCAAGAAGAAAAACAATATAATTTTGAGGAAATGTAGGTAGGGGCATGTTTTTCCACTGAATGAAGAATAAGAATTGGCAATGTGGGATCTATTAATTTGGGGTAGTATTTATGCAATTCAAATCATTATGAAGGTTTTTCACTCCTTTTTTCATTTAAAATGAAAATGAATTTCATTTTTTCCTTTATCTCTGTCTTCAAATCTTTTGTCATTTCCACTGTATGGCAGAAGGCCTGTGATATACTGTTTGTTTGTAACACTTATAGCATAGACAGAGCTATAGACTCTCATGTGTGTGCGTGTGTGCTAGGAGATAGGAGTCAAGGGACTGGACAGTGGCATTGTCATTAACCACAGCTCGGATTGGATAGTGTAGGCCTATATTTGGAAGCCACGAAAACCACGCTTTGCTTCACAAGTGGCGTTTATGGCTCTCATCTCTCCTAAGCCTATACACAAATCAGTGGAGAGCTCTTTTAATCACAGCCTGTGAGAAGGTGACTGTTGTATTTTATGAATCTGCCTTAGATCTGTTGATGAAAAACACTTAAAACCTGCCATATTAGCCCATCCACAAACTGCAGTTTAATGCAGTTTATCGCTATGGAATGTAAAGTGGAAGGTGAGACTAAATGGAAAGTAGTTATATACTTCTATATTTGTATGTGTATTCTGTTACAGCCACAAAGTTGTCTTTTCTGTCAAGAAACATGTCTTTTTTTGCGACATCTTTGTTAAATGCAGTGCTTATATTTTACTGAAAGACAATGCAAATCATAATCATAATGACAGTGTGCTGCGTACATCCTCAATTTTCATGAACTCCAATAACTGTGACATACCCTCACGAAATACAACAACAGATGCTACAAGTGTTTCACTGGTTTGTTATATGGCAGTGTTATGTCTTAAATGAATTTAGATATAATGCTTAACTTGGTAAATGTGGCATGGGACATTTCACTGTTTGTACATAGATTAGAGCTAATCAGTTCAGGCAGAGATAAAAGCTTCTTCTGTATAACTACTTCAATGAAATATATGTATGTGTATGTGTGTGTGTCTTATACATATGTGACTCTGGAGCACAAAACCAGTCATAAGTCGCACGGGTATATTTTCTAGCAATAGCCAAAAATACATTATATGGGTCAAAATTATCCATTTTTCTTTTATGCAAATCATTAGGATATTAAGTGAAGATCATGTTCCGTGAAGATATTTTTTAAATTTCCTACCATAAATATATAAAACTTAATTTTTGATTAGTAATAAGCATTGCACGAACTTAATTTGGACAACTTTAAAGGCGATTTTTCAATAGTTCTTTTTTTTTGCACCCTAAGTTCCAGATTTTCAAATAATTGTACCTCAGCCAAATATTGTCCTATCATAAAAAAACCATACATCAATGGAAAAGTCTGCTAAAGGAAATCTAAAGGCTATGCATAATTGTCATGAAAATATATTGTCACCGTGCAAAAAAATCTTAATGCTTCTAAAATTATCTTCATTTTCTTTATGTAAAACATAACTTCCTGTTCTTCTGATTTTAGTCTGAAATATAGGCTAACCCACACATTTATTTGAAAGATTCATCAAATGTCATTATTAGGCACAGATTTAACTTAGATTAAGTATTTGAGTTTGCACTTGTAAAGTGCTATGTAAGACACATCCAGTTTTTGTTCTACTTTGATTCAAAAGTATGTGCAGTCATCGTTATACTCCTTAGTGTTGCTGTATTTTTTCCTGGAATAGTGCCCTTGAGAGATGCCTATAGTGAAAACCAGTGTACTTATACATTTCACTACATAGACTTAACAACAATAGAATAAAGGTTATAGGATGGGATCCAAAAGTTTCATGCCACTAGTACAAATGGTCTTATTTATTATTGCATTGTCTTTTCAAACTATAATTTCGGTAATTTGAAAAAGGAATTAGAATTATGGAGTTTCTAGTGATTTTAGTCCTACAACTGTTTATTCTAGGTTTAAAAAAAAACAAAATATATATATATTAGATGCTCTTGCATTTCGTATAATCTTTTAACGTATTATTTAAATTATAATCATTTAGTAGATGTATAAAATGCTAATATTTCTTTTTGAATGATAAAATAGTATTTTATGTATTTATTGTCTATTTTATGTACTAGGTGTCTAATAAGAAATAAATGTATACATATATTTATATTTGCCATTTGTGTGTATTACATTACATGTATGTTATGGCTTTTTACCTGTTTCTAATGTGCTCTAATGCTTTCATTCAAACAGACACCAGCCTGCAGCATCGCCCAGTGGCCAGTCGGCAGTACTGCCCTGTTTCCAACAGTGGAGTGGAGCGTCGCACCTCTGCCCCTCCGATCAGTATTGAGTCTCCTCGTTTTCACCCCCACGCCAAAGGCAAAAATATCCGACTGGATGCACAACTGCGCCGGGCCACCCGGAAGAACAGTTTCTGCAATGGCATCACCTTCAGTCAGCGTCCTGTGCGTTTGTATGAGAAGGTGCGGTTGCGCCTCTCAGGTGTCCACACAGGCTGGAGCGGAGCTCTACGTTTTGGTTTCACCAGCTTAGACCCTAGTGAGCTTGCCATAGCTGACATCCCCAAATATGCTTGCCCTGACCTGGTGACGCGGCCAGGATATTGGGCCAAAGCCCTGCCTGAGAGGCTGGCCATCCGGGACAATGTTGTGGCCTTCTGGGCTGACCGACACGGCCGGGTCTTCTACAGCATCAATGATGGAGAGCCCATCCTCTTCCACTGCGGTCTAAGTGTTGGCTGTCCGCTCTGGTCCATCATAGACCTCTATGGAATCACTCAAGAAATTACTTTACTGGGTAGGTGTTCAGATAATCTAACTCACTTCTGAAAATTCAGTCTTTCATCAATAATGTTGCTGAAAACATCAGCTGGTATGGGAGAATTTTAGCTATCAGTGGGTTTGTTACCACACCAGTTGTACCAAAAAGTACAAAAAATGTCCATAAAATCAAACACTGACATGCATTAATATTAACATGAACTACGTAGGCCTAACAATCTGCAAAATTATTAAAGAGATTAAAGATTCCAAATACATTAAAAAAAAGAAAAGTATAAAAGCGAAGGTTAGATTGCCCCAAATAACACTGTGTCCATCAGCACCACTATTCAAGCGTTCATATGAAATCATTTCTGCAGGAAGGCCCCACAGATTTGTGGTATGCCACTGGTTTTCATAAACTTTTGCAGCTCTAAGTAGGTCAGAGAAGGGTCATCTGGGATATGTCACTCTGGCTGTGACACTTAAAGCTTTACTTCAAATGAAGCTAAATGTAGATTTCTTCCCTGATAGTTATAGACGGCCATGTCTAATAATAAAATATACTATATACTACTTATTTTATTCTCATACTACAAAAGTAAAATAAGTAAATATGTGGGGGAAAAAGCATTATGAATATTTTATTATTATTTATGCCGTTGTATATAAGTTGTTTTGTGAAAGGTACTAAAGTCATACTTTATGAAAGCACTGGGTGCAAATGTCATTTAATTAACTCTTTTTACACTGAACAATAGTTACCATCTGGCCACTACTATTACAAGCACATCTGTGGTAAAGTGTTGTTCAGTGTCAACCCTGGCTTTAGAACTAGCATCAGATAGTTAGATAACTGCCATTTCAAGAGCTCATTTTAACATGATTAGATTGCAGCCCTACAGCTTTGCTGGAACTACTTCTAGGAGGCCGCACAGGTGCACAGAAGGGCTGAATGTCAGAGGAATGTCTCAACTGAGGTGCTGTAATTCACTTCCCACCCAGACTGACAGCTCTGAAATGTGCCAGTCAAATGAGCCTCAACAACCTCAGAATTAGAGGACTAAATACAAACCACATGTTCAGTATACTGGACATCAGTGTCTGTTCTTAGTTACAAAAAAAATTGATGTGTGCTAGAAGTACACTTTATGCGTAAATACTAATGAGATCACAAATTTTATAACTAAACACTAACACTAAACATCCTAAATCTGAGAATGGGAGTCAGTAAACTGAACCTGCTTCTTGTTCTGTTTTTTTTCGCGCTCCATTTCTCCATTGTTGAAGGACTTTGTTTACCTTCTGTCTGGCAAGATCATTGACCATGTTTGGTCAGGGCTGCTGCGTGTTCCTGGAGAAAGGGTCCCTGCCTACCTGAAAAGCTTACCGAACCCAGATATATAGAGATGTTTTGCCTGTGTTGTCAGTTTTGTTGGCTAACAAATAAAGATTTATAGGCAGAAAGATTTTTTGATCTGTGATGGGAAATCATTTATTTAATTAAACATTAAGCTTGTCTATGAACCATATTAAACCATCTTAACCAGTGGTTCTCAATCTTTTTCAAGTGATGGACCACCTTAACATTAGAAAAAAATCATGGCCCACCACGCACCCCAAAAAAAAATTCACCCAAAGTTTTTAAATTATCTTTAGTTTATGCCCTATAACCTAAAACATCCAGTCCATAATTTTGATAGTTTCATTGTAAAAATTAGATTACATTTAGTTAATGAACCATAATGACACTGGCTATTAAGTTGGAGCACACACTTAATGTTAACACAATCATAAAATTAATTGTGATTAATAGATTATTCAGTCGATTGATTTGATATTTGGTGTTTTGTCTATAATAATTCTAATGAAATCAGTTTGTTTGTTTGTTTTTTCAGTCAACCTGCAAACCACTTCATGGACCACCAATGGTTTGCACTACAGTTTGAAAATCACTGATTGATTTTTGGCTTGCCATGTAAACCTAATTTCCCAATGATTTTATGCTCAAATCAGTTTTGCAGTGGTTGTTCACAAACTTTTAAATGTGACCCATACTGCAGCTTGATTAAAGCAAAAGAAGTGCATACTACAAATAAAAATCTCAAATTAATATTCTTTTTTTGTTTAAACTTTGAATTTTAAATGTTTATGCTAAAATATTCTTTGAATCTCACTATAAATCAACAAATATATTTTCATATACTATTCTTCTGTGTAATACCGTATGTTAAATATATGGGTAAATCAAGTGCCCAATTTCATTGAATGTCAAGTTACATTGATGCACAAAACCGCATGAATTCCTGTTGACACTCAAATCTGGTCACACATTTACTTATGTATTACATGAAAGTGGGCCAGATGAGACTGCACTGCTTATAACAAAGAACAGACTATAGAACAGAAGTTGTTTATTTTCAAGAGTCACAAGAGGGCTGTGTTGAGTTCAGAATCTCTGTGAATGCAGTATTATCTGATCTGAGCTTCATATATGTTGATACATTTCAACTCATGTGAATACAGAGTATGTGGCCATCCAACTGAATATGAGGTATTCAGTTCAAGTGTGATATAAGAAATATATTTTTTTAAACTTTATTATAAACATCTGCTACTTAAGTAGAATAGATATTCTAATAATTATTTACATTGGTTGCATCCGAAAGTTGAAAAATGCTATTCGGAGGTAGGAAGGCAGTAAGGCATGTCAGAATTCAATGATCGTGTGACATTCTGTCTTCTGAGATATGATTTGATCAATGATTTGATCAATGATTTGATCAATTTTTGAAGGCAGCTCAGATGTATTCTTCATCCTTCGCTGCCTGATATCCCATAATCCTATGCATTCGATTCCATGACAGTTGAGCTGAAAAATGAAGATAAATTCTAAAAGATTGTGTTCATTTGGTAAATGGTGGTTTGTCACAAACGTTTTTTTTTTTTTTACTTTTATTGTAATTTCTAGTGAGAAATTAGTATTGTGGTAATTACATTGGCATTAGACTTAGGTTTTGATGTAAATCATTCAGCCTTTATGCTGCTTCTGAAGACTAATCAGAACACTAGCTTAGCGCCTTACATATACTATGTTCCCTCTAAAAGAAAAGGTGGTCATTTGTAGGAGCTATTCATTCATCATTCATTCGTCACACCAAGGGGCAATTGAAAAAAAAACAAAAAAAAAGTGGAAAAGGAAATGCTTTGGCTGTAGGCAAACAAACAGGGCAATTCATTATACAGCTCCCTGTAGGGGCAAAGGCGATCAGGTCGAAAAGAGTAAAAAAGGCATTGTAATTAGAGCAGAAGAAATTAAAGTGGTTATTATTTATAATGACTCACTGGTCTTCCTTTCCTCTCACAGAGAGCACATTTGCTGAGAGCGTGGGCACGAGCTGTCTGAGTAGCGCTCGACTCAGTGCCTATCTTCCCCAGAGCAACCACGACTCGGCCAACTATAGCAACAACCAGCTAGAGAGCAGCCAGGCCGCGGCAGCAAAATTTGCTACGCTACAGCTCGGCAACTACAACCAGCTCATCCCCTGCTGCTCCACTTCCTCTACACCCTCTCCATCCACCTCCTTCAATGTACAAAGGGCCGCCCCCACGCCCCTTGACGCTGACCTGCATTTTCACCCAGTGCGAGGCCCTGACGTGGTTCTCTCGAACGATCGCACGGTTGCATGTACACACTTCCTGGACAGCAGCAGGACGTTGATGTTCAGCGACAGGCCCGTCCGGGTAGGCGAGACGCTGTATGTGGAGGTGGGCCATCTGGGCTTGCCTTACTTTGGGGCTCTTCTCTTTGGTATGACCTCCTGTGATCCAGGCACCCTCAATGCTGGAGAGCTGCCAGCTGACCCAGAGGTGCTTCTGGACCGTAAGGAGTATTGGGTGGTCTACAGGGGTTTTCCTGTACCAGCGGCAGGCGATGTGCTCAGCTTTACCTTTCTGGCCAATGGGGAGGTGCATCATGGGGTCAACGGAGGGACACGCGGTCGTCTCCTGTGTGTCGACTCCTCTCAGGTTCTGTGGGCCTTCTTCACACTGCATGGAGCCGTGAACCGGCTCAGAATATTAGGTAGGATTTAATAAAAAGTGATGATAAACGATGATATGTGAATTTAACAAATTGTTATTGCATGATATGTATAGATGTTCTTTTTTACCCGAAACCAATTGAAAAGTTTGGAAACATCCTCATCATTGTTGTGCAACTTAGTCTCACAATTCGAATTAGGTAGTACCGAAATCATCAAACAAATGCGTTTATATTTAAGCTGCATGCTTTGTCTAGATTATCCGTTTGCTCAACGGTTCATATCTCTCAATCACCGTTTCCGCTCAAAGTTTAAAAAAAAAAAAAAGCATGTTTCCTGAAAATAATTAGTGACATGTACATTTAGTCTGATTGTTTTCCGTTGTTAATGGCACTTTAGAATTACCTTGGGTTACACCTTGTATGCGATCAGCTCAGGGGGAAATCGAATATTACCTAACAGTATAATGAACTATTACAATTTTGATCCACTGTAGAGAGGTGAGCTGACCACCGACAGTCAACCGGGCTGCAATTCTAAACTTGAATTCCTGGTTATGAATACCCTGTCGGACTGTACAATTCTATAAGCTTGTAACGTAATTCTGCATGATTATTGACTCCGGTTATAAGCAAACAATGAAAACGTCAAGTGTGATACAAGTAAGTGTTGTATTAACGACGAAACCTCAACTAGCTAACAATTACATAACCACGATGAAGCCGGCGAACATACACAACACGACCACCCACACACAGACAGTGGGATAGTCAAGGTTAGAGTTTACTCCGCCTAGAAAGAGGCCGAAAGAATGATTTTATGGTAACAACTTTGCAGTAATCTGTCAACGATCAAAGCCTTCAGGGAGACTTTCAGATTCTGATTCAAACACACCTTTAAATGTACGGATACGGTGTATAAATTAATAACTAAGGTGGAGACGGAGCTGATTCTCGCTCGGTCTGAACCACGATTCCTGGATGCAATCTTCAAGACTTCCCGGTACTCTTGCTGAATGCGGGTCGAGGAAGACCCATGTTGAGTCCGGGCACGGATGAATGGAAGGCACGACCGAAAGGCCTGCCACACTGGGGCCTGCAGGCGGGGGGCGCAAGCGGCGGAGCGGAACCGACCACGGAATGGGGCGCACAGGAGGGGTGGGCCTGGTAAAGCTCAGAGATCACACGACGCTCTGCAAGATGGGTTCGTCCAATTAGAGGGCTGAAATCCAGCGGGCGGTTGGAAAGCTGGGGAGTGTTATAAATGACTCTTTGTCTGTAGCCATGGTAGTTTGCATAGGTAATTCAGCTTGATGTGAGGCTCAATTAGTACGATTCGTAGAACTCATATTGCTAGGTTCAGCAATAGTACCCGCTTGTTCGATCATACAAAAGCGAATTCATAAGGACTATACAGAATAGGGAGGTTATATTAACAGGGTCTATTATACTGAAGAAAACAGCGACCGACACAGCAATAGTACAAGACGAATGTAGACATAGGACCAAGAGGAGTGGTATTCAGCAAGAATGTGTTCCTATGAATTAAATGTAGAGACGCCTTTCTCGGGCAGGGGGCGGGCGGCGGAACTGAGGAGGTTATCCCCTGCATGCCTGTTAGCCGTAACCCTGTATCATAATTAGGTGTCATGGTAACCAAATGGTGGATTTTGCGTCCGCATCCTGGCCTCCTATTGGAGTGAGTACGGGACGTTGTTTAATCTATGAGTACTTGTTTGTTGAAATCAATTTGTTAATCGTAACCAGATTGTGTCAGATTGGCGCGGACCTACCCTTAGGGTAAGGTGGCCCTGGAGTACATGTAATGTATACATTTAAGTGGCGTATATTATATTACCGTAAATCACTAGTTTTCCTCTAAACTCCTGACTTACTATAATGGTGAGGTTAGAATAGATTAGGTTTGGTAACTTATGTATAATAGATTGTTATCTCTAATTAGCAGTACATTAAAGAATGAAGCTGACTGCTGTGGCCATAGGTACCTTTATGTTGTATTTTCTGGAATGATGCGCTGCAGTTATCCCATCCAAAGGCCCACCAGCGACACACCACCAATGACACCATACGAACGGACAAGCAGGGGCACCTGTTGCAGCGGCGCCCTGGAGCATTGGGTTTTCGTTGCCTGCCTCAGGGCACCTCATCGTGTATTAAGTGGGAGAAGTGGCTGTACTTCACGCCCCCCGCTACACCCCTGTCCGTACAGACTTCGACACCCGGCACCGGTGGGTTCCGAGTCAGACTCTCGAACGCATTAGCCACCGCTATCCCCACACACAACAAAGACCACACACCGTAAAATAGAGTGACCTTGAGCCGCGGTGCATGTTACGCGAGGTCCAATTTAGGACTGACGGGTGCGGCAGGATCACTTCCCAGCTTCCTCGCCATAACCATACCTTCAAACAGATCCGCAGTGCGTTAGTTCAAATGATAGCGTTTTGTTTCTTGTTGGTGTTTGTCCAGGGGCCAAAATAATTCCCCTTGAGTCCAATTATGATTCAGAGCAGCATGGCATATTGAAAAATACAGTGAAACGGTTATATTGATTCAATGATTCAAATGATTATATCAGATGAACTCCTAGCGTTACATGTGTGAAAATTAAAACCTACACCATTGGACAGTTGCAAAGATTTGCACGTCTTAATATCTCTGTATCAAAAACAGAATGCTGCCAACATTTATTTAAGTCACAAGGCCATGCTATGTTGTGAGTACAGGGAGTGGCAAAAATAAAAAAAAACCTGATCATGTCATAGCTGATGTTATATTGTGCTTTTGAGCACAACAGGAATGCTGTATTGACCAATCAGCATTCAGGATCCAAATTGTTAAAATGCAGCATAGCGTATGTGTAATGTAGTTTATCTATACATTCTTTAATATTTTGTTGAAAATCATTGTCAGCTTTAGGTGACTGTCTGCGATTGTTGTAATAAAGGCACATGTCCATTGTGCTAAATTATGTTCTTTTTGTCCATAAGGAACTGTTCAGGCCAGCCCTCCCACCTCCCCATCAATGTCTCAGGTATCAACGCCTGATGACAGTGACTCTGATCTGGCTTTCACTGTCAACAGATCCTCATCAGCATCTGAATCCTCTCTAGGTAAGTCTCAACAAGCTCATTCATTAGCTTACATTCAATTCTGAACTGCTGGAAGAAACAAAACGCTTATGCTAATATCATGAAATGACTGATTTACTGTAAGATCAAAATGTACCTTGCTTCTAAACGCATGTTACCGATCTCATTGTGTATTTATCCATGTGTGTTTCATTTTTAACATGTTGCATTTTTTAACAAAATACCATAACTCAATCTTGCAGTGAAAAGTTAGAAGGATGATCTCTTACACTCGATGGTACTGTATGTTACAATACGGAAGGAAAGATCTGTCGCAACATTCATTTCATTGCAACCTTAATAGAGCTGTACTAGTTTCTTTTTAACTTCTAACATCCCATGCTAACATTTAAGGGTTTCATAACATGTTTTGCAAGCACATTTTGACAACATCAACTCCAGACATCACAGAATCACATTCCGTTAAGTGTTATTAATGGTATTTGTTAAAGCGCTGCTATTACTATTGTTCTTACAGGGTTATGGTGGCATCACTTATTGTTTTAACATTCAGAAGAACTGTCTTGTACTATATCTGAATTAGTATTTTCCCCCCACTGAAGCAGGTTTATGATGCCGTTTCATGTGTTATCTTTCAGTGACGGCTCCCAGCTCTCCTCTCAGTCCACCGGTCTCACCGACTCTTTCTGCATCTGACGCAGCCCTGATCAGCAATAGCAGTGAGTGCACAGTGTGCTTCGATCAGGAGGTGGACACCGTCATCTATACGTGTGGACACATGTGTTTGTGTAATGACTGTGGACTGAGGCTCAAGAGACAGATCAACGCGTGTTGTCCGATCTGTCGGAGACCCATAAAGGACGTCATAAAAACCTACAGACCATGAAGGGACTAAAACATTTTCTATCAAATGATTCAGTAAAAACCTTGGTAGCTGTGGTTTAATATCTGGACTAAACTTGTATTTAAGACCGTGTATGTAGCTTTGATTTGTGTAGCATTTAGCTCTTGTACATATTTCTCTCACCTCATATATGACCCAGGACCACAAAACCAATTTGAAATACATCCTCTGAAAGCTGAATAAATAAGTTTTCCATTGATGTTTGGTTTGTTAGGATAGGACAATATTTGGCCGAGATACAACTATTTGAAAATCTGGAATCTGAGGGTGCAAAAAAATGAAAATATTGAGAAAATGGCCTTTAAAGTTGTCCAAATGAAGTTCTTAGCAATGCATATTACTAATCAAAAATAAAATTTTGTTATATTTACGGTAGGAAATTTAGGAAATATCTTCATGGAACATGATCTTTACTTAATATCCTAATGATTTTTGAAAAAATCGATAATTTTAACCCATACAGTGTATTTTTGGCTATTGCTACAAATATACCCCTGCTACTTAAAACTGGTTTTGTGCTCCAGGGTCACACATGTTAAATGCAGATCATCTGATGCTGGAGATGATTTATGGTTTGAGAATTAATCTCCGTTTTGATCAGATTTTTCTAGTGCCTTTAACGTTGTTTATCGTTCCTCAAGCAGCATGAATTAGACAATCATATCTGAGATGTTTTGCATAGGTATGAATTAAGAAAGCATTCAGAGGGACCTCAGATGCGAAGGAAAGAATGTTTTATTGTGTAAGTGAATAATACACAGGGCTACAAATATGATTTTATATTTTATTTTAAAGGAGTAAAAAGCTGTTGTTTGGGATTGCGGTGGTAAAGTGAAGAAAGATTTGCATTATGACAATTGAAGGGTTTGGAGATTTCTTGCACTTATAACTAGAGGTAAACTCAGCACTAAAAACACATCTGTCCCTTTGACTAAAGTGATTTCAGATGTGGATCTTGAAGACTCGCGTTTAATACGACAAACCTATTTGGTTTATATAATAGAGTGATGTGGTATTGTATTGTATTTCATGTTTTTTTGCTGGGGGGGGGGGGGCGCGGAGATGTTGTTGGATGGTTTTGATTGCTTTGGAATTTATGACAAGGAGAATGTCATTTTCTTCTAACCTTGACATTTTGTCCAATGAGCAGTATGAAATTAACCACAACAACCTCATTTATTCTTTAATATAGTATTTTCTTGCTTGACTATGAATGAAACAAAGGCTAGAAAAACAAGAATACTGTTGCAAAATCACTGTAGAAATTGCCATCAATCCCATTTTAAATACAATTAAATGAGTATCACAGTTGTTCATCAGGGTGCATTATACTTAATAGTAACATTAAATTGGCAGTGGTGATAATGGGAGAAATGATGAACTATTTACTTAAATTAAAGTACTCATTTAATGGACCACATGCCAAATGTAACATGTAAAACAGCCACAGTTCTGAAGGTTATGCACCAATATATTTGTTAATAAATAATGGAGTTTTGATTTCCTTTTGCATTTCCTACAGTGGGAAACTGGCAATTCCCTACAAAAGGAATTAAGGGCCATTATCCTGCTGAGTTTATCAGTAACCCTGACCAAACACACTCTAACGAGATAATTATTTGAGTTATTATTTGCAAATTGCAGACAGATGTGTTTAATAAGGGTTGAAACTAAAGAGACACTGACCCTCCAGCACTGGGGTTGAAGAGCCTCATCCAGATCTCTTAGATATCAAACACATTTAGATGAATTATTTTTTATTTATTCTGTGACCATTTGCATAATAATCGTTGCCCTCTATTGGTAACACAGATATATTTAAATAGTGGTTATCCATACCACAGCCTCTTCATTTCAAGTCAAATTTCAAACGTCTGTGACCTTTTCCTAATGGTATACTAAGAAGCTAATAAAATATGTAAACATGTTTTGATTAATACTTTAGATTAATGATTCTCTGAAACATCTTCATGCAACAACTTAATGCATAAAACAATAACATTAAAGCCAAAGAAATAAATGAAAAACTAAAATTCATTAGTGCTAATCTGCTATCTCCAGTGCTAATCAGTTAAAAACAGTAAATGATAAACAACTCACACAAAGATACACTGCAAAAGATTAAAATATTCACATAGTATATACCTAGATCAGTCACATCATACAATTTAACTCACATCTGATGCTTGAAAGTGGTAACAGTAGTCAGGTAGGTAAAGCTCGAAGAACATTTGGCTTGTTGTGAAAGTGACTATTAACTGAAGGGCTCAGTGATATTTTTTGTTTTGACATAAATTGAAAAAATAAATTACATTTTTAATTGCAAATTTGAAAAGTCTTGAGTGAGCTTATTAGGTATTTTATATAGAAGTCTACCATCTCTGACATTCGCATATGTCAGGACTTTCATTCACTCTGATTCGGAAGCCATGATGGATAGAGATCACTTATCCACTACTTTTTTTCCAGAAACACCCTTTGACTTTTAATAACCACAGAGAGTCAGGACTCAGTTCATTTGCTAATTTTTGCTATATAGTGAATGGCACCAATACCAACAGTTATTAGCTGAATACATAAATGACAATAGATAAATAAATAGAACATACCTTGTAACAAAGGACCAATCTAGTGAACAGTACACCCTTCACATCTCTATGATGCCCTTAAAGGGATAGTTCTTCCAGAAATATAATCCTAATTTACTCACCCTAAATAAGCGTCTGTTTTCATTTACAAATGTATAGATAGGCAGCCTCGTGCCTGTGCCCGAATGAAGTTCAAATAATTTGTTATTATTCATTTTAATTATTGTTAAAAAAATAATAATAATTTCATCAAGTCTTAATGACAATGTGAGGTGGCTTGAAATGCGATTCCAGTGAGATTTTTACAGATGTGTCTCAGTCTGGTTGCTCTGGCTGCTCAAATCAGATTTCAGATTGTATTTTGTGTCATTTTTAATGCAACAAACAACAATAACGTCAAAACCAGTGACAGATATGACAGATATATTCAGTATCCAAAGACTCCGAAGTCATCTGTGACTACAGCAAAACACATCACAATATATACCAGTCTCCTTTGTCGCTGGGTTTGAGCGACAAGAGTTCTACACCACAACTTGACAGGCACTTATTTGGAGATCAAGATGATGTACCTCTGTTTTTCCTGCATCTGTTTTGAAAGCCTGGTCACATATTGGTGTGTTATAGCCTGCATCTATAACCAAGCCACCCCCCAAGATAGTTGGTTTGTCTGGACACCCACTCTGGAAGTTTGTCCCTCGCAATTCATTGTGTGACAGTCTTCCTGAAAAGATCTGAATAACAATAAATCTGATTTGCCTGCACCTGAACGCGTGTTTCTTTTTATTTTTAGGAGCCAAATCAAAATGTACTAGACACGGTGCTAACCAGTTATTTTTATCGGTTAGTCTTCTTCTTCTACTTCTTCTTGAGTCTATGGAATAACTTTCCTCTTGCAGGAAAGACCGCAAGAGACTACATACCATTTTGAAAGACTACAACGACTCAATAATGCACGGAACACTTCACATAAAATCCAAATACACCCCAAGGAAACCTACACAAGCCTGTGGTGGACTCTTTTATTTTTATAATTTATTTCTATTATATGCAAGACCTTTATAACGCATTTGTGTGAAGTGAACTTGTGCTTGCGAGAGTTGAGTGCTTAACTTTCAGTCCAATGTCGTAGACGAAACGGAAAATCCTAATTAAGAACCATGTAATGGATTTGCACTTATATGTGTACATGTTCCTCAAAAAATAATCATAAAAACTACTGGTGGAGCAGTATAGCGAGGGTGAGCGGTTGGCAGCGCATGAGCCAGGGTGGGAATCTGAATACCACCAGCGTAGCAGATGACCACCACAGCCAATAGACAGCCCGCGGACTGCAAGGTGATCCCATGGCGCGGCAGGCGAGTTTCAGTCACACCACAGTGGGCGAGCAAGCTTGAGACCGACCACTTAACACGACAACGTTTACATGACATCGTAATCTAATTATGTACCGTATTCTGAAATGAAGACAATATTTACGATTAGTGTTTAGATATATTGCTTTGATATTCCCTTGCATTTCCCATTACATGTTATGTACAAGATCGTTAATTCACACGTCAGTCCACACCCGTACCCATCTGACATCCCCTCCAGAATTTCACGAATAAACATGTAGTTCGTCTTCGTTATGATGCCATATACAGTTTTGTGTGTTTCATTTTTAATTTACTGAAAGCTTCAAGTGCAGTTAATTATTTGTCATGCTATACATGCAAACAGACAACAGCGAAGCCATTCTTTTGTTTGCGTCAAACGGTTGAGCACTGCCGTGTGTGTATCCTGTCGCAAAATGCGGCGAAAAGTCCTACACGACGGTAATAATTTGATCAAGGTGTTTACATGTTCTTTACTGCACTTCGATAATGTGACTAAAATAGGAATACTCCAATACTTCGATTTGTGTTTACTTTGATTATGGCTTTAGCTGGATTAAGGTAATCAAAACTTTATTGCGCTTCGTTTTAAATTACTATTATCGAGGTCAGTGTTTGCTTTAGTTGGGAAACCACAGTGGTTTGGGCAGAACTGTAACAGAGCACAGAGAGGTTAGAAATGGCCTCTGTAACCATAACAGGACAGACAGTGAGTTCAGGGATGACTTCCATGCTCATCTAGCATGGCCCGCATGATTCGGAACCGCCCTCTGCAGCCATGCCCAAGCCTGCACTAAATTAAGGAAAAAAACAATAACACGGGAACCGATTAACGATCAGGAAATGCCACTGAACACAGAACTTATACAAAGTGTGAGGGGGACAACCAAGCTTAAGTATGCAAGCATAACACAGCCATGACACCAACTGAATGACATCATACCATAATGAACCGCAATGGTTTATGGGAAATGCAGTTAATGAAGGGAAAGCAAAGGAGTCAGGAGGAGTGTCCTGGGTGGTATAATGGTCACCGTCCAGCTGGTGATGTAAGGTTTAATTTGTACATATACATACTATAGTTGTGTGGCATGTTAAGACACACCTTACTGTTAACACATAGGAATTTAGAGGATAAGTAGCGGTTCTGCATGCTAATCAAATGCGTTGCCCATATCAAGGCACATTCTTGTTATACGGTTTCTAAATTTTTAGATCCTGCCAAGTGACCCATAATTTTTATGATGTCCTATACAAACTCTCCATGGATTCAGAGTTTCTTCCTACAGTTTTCAACATGACTGTAATCACATAGTTCCTACACCAACATGATCCAAATGTAACTCTGGCTATTCTTGCAAAAATTTGGATTGCAACAAGAAAGGTTGTATTAGCACTGAGATGGTCCATTAAGAGTAGAAAATGCAATTGTATTACATCTAGACTTGACATTCAATTGAAGATTTATCCGAGAAGCATTGCTATTGGAGTGTTCATAATGATTTTATGGGTCTATGAAAGAAACTCTCCTTTAATCTTCTGTACGTTACGTATATACTTTGTCAAATTCCTATTTTCAAATGTTCTTATCACCAGATAAGTTTGTAGCACTCGGTTACCCAACAGTTGGATATTGAAGCAAGCATGTTGCAAAACTCTGTTGAATAAATAAGTATAAGAAAACACTCTAATGTACAATTGAACATGTCAAAATTAGTCTAAACTGTACTTCATGCTCCACATTTAAAGTCCACTTTCGGGTTGTCCTATTATGCTGGTGTTCACACTAACCAGATCTAATCTGGAGTTGTTGGTTTATTATTATTACTATTTTTATTATTATTATTATTATTATTCTCCTCCCTTCACTTGAAGATCCATTCTTACGCAAATTTCTGCACACGACTCAAGAGTTTAAGGGTGTAAAAGGGTTAGTGAAAGGGCAAGCTACTTCAGTCTTGTAATGTGTACCTGACCTTAAACAGCTAATGCTGTAAGATGTAAATTTGGGTTCTGGTTTTGAAAAAAGATTTTGGGAGGTAAATATCTGTTTAAGAAACACTCCTAAATTGGTCAGCAGCTGTTCATTCTTTTTGGAATATACTGTGGTATATTCAGTCTATGAGCAAATCTCCTCTGAGTGTTTCATCATGTTCCATTTACAGAGGTCAGTTATTTACAGGAGTGACAACTGTTTATTTGATTAAGCACATACAGTAAGTGATAACTCACTTATTTGATTCAGATCGCATTTACACCACACACCATCTGAAATATCTTAGCAAGATACCTGCACACTTAGAATCTACATAGTTTAAAACTCTGTATCTGAGACATCTCTGCACATCAAGACCAACAAAAACACTAGAACTGCTTTCTGAGTCCCTACAGGGTCTCTACGCAGGGTGCCATTTTCTTTATCTTGTTTTTCTCATTTATGCTAGTTAGGGAGGTAGTTTATTTCTATTGTATTTTTGTTTTCTTTTCTTTGTCTAGCTTAGTTAGTTTCTCCCAAATATTTAGAGGGTTTGTGTTTTGTTATTTTGGCCTTGCCCCCTCTTGAAATTTTGACATCCTCCCATATCTGTCAAATAAAATAACTTGTTTTGATATTGAGATGATTCTTGGCCTTTGTTAAAGCTCTGGGGTGTTCGGGTTTTGAACCATAACCACGGAAACCATACCAGGAACCAATTGCACACTCAGAAATGCAACTGGAACACAAGACTTAACAAAGTGTGGTGAAACCAACCAACTTATAATGCAACATTACAAGCAAGACACACCAGCGAATGCAATTCTTACCATAATATAAGGCAATTGGTGTATGGCAATGCAGTTAATGAAGGGAAAGCAACGGATTCAGGAGGAGTGCTCTCTGGTGGATATAATGGGCACGCCAGCTGGTGGTGTACCTTAGTTTAGCTTTGTAGTCATCATTCTTGATGTGAACAGGCCTTAATTCTGTGTCGTACACGTTTAACCTTTTCCCGAAGCAATGCTGACGTGCTTCCCATCTCGTTATAAGTGTGCTAATGAAGTCTACCATGGGCGCGTAAGCTGAAGTGCAAATAAGGTGGAACACCTCAAAAAAAAGCCTTGACAAGAAGTTGAAAAGAAAACCTCGAGGAACCAACACATGACGGTGCAACGGGGACATTATTTGGATTGAACCAAATAAAGCCAAGATGGAAAAGCCATGTGTGGCATGTGTAAGACACCCTTACTGTTAACATAGGAATTAAGAGGATAAGTAACAGTCAGGCAATGCTAATCAAATGTGGCGTGAACATGTCATGCAGTGTTCTTCATCTGTTCAAATTTTAAGACCTGCCAAGGACCAGATAATTTTTTTTATGTCCTGATACAGAAAACCATGGAATTCAATAGGGTCTTCTAAAGTTTTCACATGACTGTATATCACATAGTTCACATACAACAAAACATGAATAACAAATGTAACTGTGTATTCTTGCAAAAAATTGTATTGCACAATAAAGAGTTGTATTGCACTGAGATGTGCATTCAGAGTAGAAAATGCAAGTGTATTACACTAAGACTGACATTCAGATTGAAGAATATATACGAGATCAGTGCATATTGGAGTTCATAATGTTTATGGGTCTAGGAAAGAAACTGTCCTTTAATCTTCTAGTCCTTGTATTAATTTTCAAATTCAGATTTCAAAATGTCTTTTCACTCAGATAAGTTGTGCACTCGAGTTACCCAACAAGTTGGAGATATTGAACAACATGTTGCAAAATCTGTTGAATAAAAGAAGAAGTAGAAGAAAAAAACTCTAGCTAAAGTAAATTGAGCAGGTCAATTATTTAAGTCTAAACTTACTTCATTGCTCACATTTTAAAGGTTCACACTTTCTTGTTTTCTATTATGCTGGTGTGCACACTAACCAACTAATCTGAGTGTGTTAGTTACAATTACTATTATTATTATTATTATTATTATAATTCTCCTCCCTTCACTTGAAGATCCATTCTTACGCAAATTTCTGCACAGACTCAAACGAGTTAGGGTGTAAAAGTTAGTGAAAGGGCAGCTACTTCATCTGTAATGTCAGCCTACCTTAACAGACTAAAAAAACATTTTGCCCCTGCCCAAAAAAGAAAAATGGTTAAATTTGGGTTCTGGTTTTGAAAAAAGTTTTTGGGAGGTAAATATCTGTGTTTAAGAAACACTCCTAAATTGGTCAGCAGCTGTTCATTCTTTTTGGAATATACTGTGGTATATTCAGTCTATGAGCAAATCTCCTCTGAGTGTTTCGTCATGTTCCATTTACAGAGGTCAGTTATTTACAGGAGTGACAACTGTTTATTTGATTAAGCACATACAGTAAGTGATAACGCACTTATTTGATTCACATCACATGCACACTTAGAATCTACATAGTTTAAAACTCTGTAGCTGAGACATCTCTGCACATCAAGACCAACAAAAACACTAGAGCTGCGTTCTGAGTCCCTACGCAGTGTTCAATGATGTTCACTTCACTTGAAAAATCATTAATTTGTAAGAACTTGCACAGTTAAGTTGCACATATTTGAATTTTAAAGTTTGTTAGATCATGCCTCCACACCAGAAATATCAAATCCAGCCAGATCCTGCCAGATCCTGCCAGATCCATGCCAGATCCTGTCAAAAAAAAGCTGTTTTGTCTGGTAACAGAACAACTAGTCAGTAAAGTAGTCTAATACCCAAAACCCGTTAACAGACACTCTTGTCTGGTACCCAAAACTGTACTAACAGTCTTCTATCAGCCAAGAAGTTGACCGAGCCAGTGAAGAGCAGAAGCAGGAGACAAAGTAATGATGATTAAAAAGGAGCAATATGATAATTTTATGATGATAAAAGAGTTTATTGAATAATCTTGCATATATTGCCAATGCTCAGACTTTGTCTGATGAATAAAAATCAAGTAGTGTTATACCAAACTGCTTCACAACAACTTCCCATAAACCTTGAATTTCCATAAACATTCCCTCATAACTCTTATTAATGAACACAAACATCCCTTGAAACCACACATCATAAGACTAAACAACAATGGAAAATGATTCCCATATGATCCTAATAATAAATGCCTAATCATGAATAAATCAATTAAATAATATTTAATGGCTATAAGGATTATTATAACTAATTTTTAAATTGAATAATAAATAAGTAAATAAGAAATTATATATAGATAAATAATGAATGAAGAATCAATGAAAAACGTGAAATGTATGGTTGCTCTCTTGAAGCAAAACACACAGTTTGCATTTAAGGATCCTTAGATCCTTCTGGTTTAATAAAATATTTTTGTAAATAAATATAAATTGACATATGCTTATGTAGGGATATATGCTTATATACATTGTATATAATACAGTGCCCTTCACTAATATTGGCACCCTTGTAAAATTCTTAATCAAAATGCGACTGTGAAAATAAATCTGCTTGGTTGTACCTTACCTATCTTGCTTATCAAGAAGTCACAAAATTGGAACCTATCATTGGGAAGCACTCAATTAGAAATGGGGGAAAGCTCATTGCGACAGAAATGCTTTCTCTAGTTTTTCATGTTGGCCACATTGGCACCCATTAAGTGCAATGTCCTTTCTCCCAAGAACAGCTCGAATTTTCTCCTATATGCCTGAAGAGCTGGAGAACCCTGATACCATCGAGCGACCAACTTCTTCATCCAGAATTCTCTCCCGAGCCTCAAAATTCGACCGCTCCTTCTCTTCATTCACTTCACTCATTTTCTTCAAGAGGTTTCAGGTCGAGGAAGGGGCAGAAGCTCATTTTGTGCTCTAGTGTACCCAATTTTTGTATTGATGTTTTGGTCCCTTTCACTGGAACTTCTGAAACTGTGTCCTCGAGGTTCGCTTGGGGAAACGCATTGTGCGTGACCCCCTTGTCTTCGAAACATACATTGCCAAAACCCCACTCGTTGGCCGGCGACAGCCGATATACTTCACTGCCGGGGCGACTTATAGTATAATGAGGCGCCCAGAGCACACATTAAGCAGAATCATTCTCTTCTGCGGCTTCATTAGGTTTTGTTTGAAGCGTCGCATTTCTGTGGTAAAGCGTCTCTATTTTATTGGCAGTTACTAGCAAAGCCTTTAAGGATTGTGCATCACTGTTTTACGCGTGTGTTAACATCTATACACCACGATCTTTTCGTTGTTTGTTGGCACAAGAGCACGCCGCTATTCTCCCGGGGCAATCGTCGTGCACATGAAAGCATTTATTTTCCACAGGGAAAAGCTCCGCTCTCGTTTTGTCTCTTTTTCGAGAACGGGGGACAGCCACATCTGCTTCTCCCCGTGATTTCAGGGGGCACGGCCGGGAATGAGCTCGTGGGGATCGCAGTGTAATCCTGGGCCGATAGTTTGAAGGGGGTTTCCCGTTTTCGCATCGTCACTTTCACGAGAGTGAGCCGCTGGAGGGTGATGTTATTTCATTAACATTGTCTGAGTCAGGGGCCAGTGCTCTGCTGGGATCAGCCCACAAAAGCAGGAATTGTCTGAGGAGGGCAAAGAAGCTGAGTCTGAGCCTTCCCAATCCTCCTGCCCTGCTTATGATGAGCTTTTGGAAATTATGGATCGCGCCACGGCGATGCTTTACTTGCCGTGAAGCGGGTGAAAGTGATTCGCGAATTCGTCGATGACGTTTCTTTTCTGGCCATAACCCGCCAGCTTCGGTGCGCCTTCCTTTCCCTGTTTTTCATATAAGATTGAATGATGGAAAGGCCCGTTTTTTTGCCCCTCAACATCCATCGATCCACCAACAAGTATGCCACTCGCGGCGAGCCAAAGCGCGTTATGAAAAATGGACCCCTATAGAGAGACTCTGGTCAGCTAGCTCTCGATAGGTGAGACCGGTCCTCTAGACTCCCCCTCCTTGACATCTGCGCTCGTGTGCAAGTGCCTACGCAGCAACAGCAGTTCCGCTGTCGCTTCATGTGCACACGATGGTTATGCTCCAAAGCATATCAGGCGACTGGCTGAAATACTGGTAAAGTCCGACAGGTCTGACCCCCGACACCCATTGTCCTAGCCCTCTCGGTTTGAGGATCAGAGACTGGTTCAGAAGGCTAGTGTCGCGGCTCGCGTTCCTCCCCCGCCCGCGGGTAGGGGTAGGAAGTATCGTGGGTCAAAGGGAGGTAGGCAAGACCTGAGGTATGTGATCCAGACAAGGCGTCAGCGCTTTTGTGTGGATCAGAGTGATGCTTGAGTATCTACTCATTTCCTTCGGGGGGTCTTACTTCTGCCCTTATCTTCACCTTCCTAATTTCCCTGTAACCACCATCTCTCCACCTGACCGAGGTTAGTGGGAAATTTCCTGCATTATAGTCTCCTATAGACCAATTAGGTTTGGTTGGTTCTATGGCTTAATAGTAACCACCTTACTGATGGTCCGGACTAGAGGCTTCTTCGAAAGATCCCGAACGCGGGAACCGAATATTGGGGGTGAGTACGAATCCTGTCGTAAATAATGTAATGAAATTATATATGTTTGAAACTAATGAGCTGGTGTTTGTGTGTATAACCCTTCTGCTAGTTTTTTTGCAGTGTTTCCCGGGACCTGTGTGTTTCTGTCCCTTTCTAGGGTAGGTCCTCGATGGGCAACCTGGCTTCTGCTGGGTTCAGAAAGTCCAGAAGGTAAGAAAAGCCGGGTTCATACTTCCTGGATCACGCGGCCATAACACAGGCTTCTGCGGGAGCCTTCGTGTTCATCAGGCCCCCGGCACATCACTGCAAAAAATTTCCTGGACGTTCGGGCTGGGGTTA
The DNA here is from genome assembly GCA_018155175.1 of Sinocyclocheilus anophthalmus. Lineage (NCBI taxonomy): Eukaryota > Metazoa > Chordata > Actinopteri > Cypriniformes > Cyprinidae > Sinocyclocheilus > Sinocyclocheilus anophthalmus. Next base: position 62,960 of record JADLZN010003275.1, on the reverse strand, counting down.
CGCTTTCATGCTACCCTGACTGGTCTACCGTATCTGGGTCGCCCTGAGGGTCTTCCCGATCACCGGGATATCCCCTCTTGCTGAGGCATAGAGCGGGAAGTATAGGTGGCATTACGAAAAACCTTCCTGTGTAAATGCTGTACCGGGCAGTGCTCCCCTCGCCTTTGAGGGTTGTATTTGAGCTTGCATCTCCCGTTTGGCCCAGTACTTCCGGTTATCTGTAACAGATGCTTGGAAAACTCTAAATAAGTGCAGCACGTTATGCTTTGCCCACTTTTCTAAAATCTACATAAGTGGTAAGTGTGTACGTTATGCTTTGCCCACTTTTCTAATATCCACATAAGTGGTAAGTGTGCTTGTTATGCTTTGCCCACTTTTCTAAATCCTGTATGGTAAGGTTATGCATTTTTTTTATCTCCTTCCCTTTCTCTGAGTTGGTTAGACTTTGGGCTCCACTCAACTAGTGTGTCTCTGTCGACACACTTTGGAAGCATTGCTCCCCTCACCAGTGAGTGTTATTATGAGTATGGTGCTTTCTTTTGAGTGTTAATCCTCTTTGAGGAGTTGGATGCCTCGCTCCATGGGTTGTCCTCATGGTAGTTTGAGCAGTGCTCTCCTTTTATCAAAGGGTTACCTGGAATGAGCAACGTTATTTCCTCTGAATTCGGAGTTCTCCTCTCACATGAGAAGTTTGAGCTGTCTGTTTCTCCAGAGCACCTGGAACCAACAGCATCAGGTGAATTAGGCCCTTCCCCTGCCTCCCTGATGCGCTGAGTGTTTGGCTAACTTGCAGTATGCTTACCCTTACGTCTTTTACACTCCGCTGCAGTTTCGAGCCCCTCTCGTTGAGCTGGGTTTTTGCTCGCCCTCAGCATTGGATCATGCTGTAGGTCGAGCCCCCTTCTTGACTGAGAATTAGGTGTGTTGCTCCCATAGCTAAGTAGATTATTGCTAGCTGTTCCAGTTTTGGAACATGCTGCAGGTCGAGCCCCCTGCTCGGATTGAGAACTGGGTGTGTTGCCCCCACAGCTAAGTAAACTACTGCTAGCCACTCCAGCATTAATACTTTAGACATAGCGTTTGACGGATTCGCTTTTCTATCTCATGGCGGCTCTTTCAGGGTGCCCGAGACCCCTAGAACTTTTCAGTTTGCACGTTATGCTTTGCCCATTTTTCTAAAATCCACATAGCTGGTAATTGTGCACGTTATTCTTTGCCCACTTTCTAAAATCCACATAAATGGTAAGTGTGCAAGTTATGCTTTGCACACTTTCTAAATCCTTACGGTACGAGCTACGCGCAACAACTTCTGCCATCTTTCTGAGTGGTTTACAAAACCCGGTCTCACGCCTTGGCACCACTCCTCCTATATCCTCTGTATACCGTCCTTAACATAGTGTTGGCTAACTAAGGTCTGTTGAGACAGTCTTTCACACATAACAAAGAAATGTGGCGGTAGCCCCTGTGTGACAGGCCAGACTAGTAGGATTCTAGGCTCTGGCTTGTATTCCCGTAATGATCTATTCTCTCGCATACTTACCTATATCCCCCCTCTTCCACAGCCTTCCCCACTTGTATCCTAGGTTGGCCTTTGGCCTTAGGGGATAATGTCACTGACAGCCGTGTAACGTCCCAGGGGCAACTCCCTTAAAGTTTTTGGTAGAGTTGGTACTTGGTGCTCGCCATGGTTCTGGCATGCCCTCCCCTCAGCATGGTGGCATGGGTACACCGTTCCCCATAGCGACCCCTAGAGACCCGTTCGTACAGATTCCCAGGAAGTGGACCGATCTCAGGTACTTATTAACACATGGTTCCTGAGTAGGGAACGAGAACCTGCGTCCTCTAGTTCTTGCCATGCGGCTACGCAAGCTTCAGACAAAAGTGACTGATGTGGGCTCCCCCGCGCCTATTATATACTATATTCCACCGGGAGTGACTCTTGCTGTCCGCCGGCAATGAGTATGTGTTTTTTCCATGATGCTTCAGCCCGGGTCATACGAGCTTTCCACCTATGCTACCCCTAGAGGACGCAGTATCTACGTTCCCTACTCAAGGGAACCTGGTTACAATAAGTCACTTGAGACATGTTGGATTCTAGTCCTATGGAAATCCAGGCCACAGGCCCATTAAGTTTCTAACAGAGGCAGTCCTTTTTATTTATTTTATCTGTTTGTATTTTTGGATAGATCGCCATGAGTGCCATTGCATCGAAGCAAGAATATTCAGGACCTCCAGCAGAAAAAGAGACACCAGCGATAAAGATCCAGCCTTATATTGAACCTGGGGTAACAGGGTTTAACTCTATCCTGTTTGTACTAATCCCTAGCTGTGGGTTTGCTGCAAAGCTTTGTTTTTTTTTGTGTCATCTGAACCCACAGAAGCCGTCGCCATTTAGGTCGCATCCGTTCTCGACACTGAATTGCGGAGTTTGTTTTTGGATAGGCGAAAGATCATTTTTCCTGAAACCCTCCCGACAACGTTGGTGATGTATAGGGCTGTTACTAATGGGCTAAAAAATATTCATGATTATTTAAAGTGCTAAACTGCATGAAATATCTCTATTGCGTGTTTAAAATGAAAACGAACGTAAATTTGGAATACATTAAAAGCATTAAACTACCTCTGGGGTGACTCACACCTCTAGCTCCAAAATTAGACGTATTGTGTGTAATGCATTTATGCCCCCACCTTGGAAGCAGCTTAAACAATTATGTAAGAACCTCATAGCCCTTCTGTTGCCATCTACTTTGACGGTAAAGTGGGCATTAGAGTTTTTCTTATTAACCTTAAATCGTGATGGCATGTAATGTGCGCATCTCAGCACATTTCTGCCCAAACAACTGCATATAACCACACCTAAATAAATCATAATATAGCCGGAGAATCACTCTTTTTTCACGTCTCCTTTTTTTATTCACTTATTAAAGTGCTGGAGTGTTGCGTCAGTAAATGGTGGTATATTATCCTTTTTTCACGTGTGTTCCGGCATGGGGTGGCAAAAGAGCTACTCCGGTTGCGATTCGACTATCGAGAAGATTTTGGGGTCACCTTTAAATATATGGTCTTTTCCCTCTTTTTTAACCCCCACGAAAACAAAGCATTTCTCTACCTCAACAGCCTATTCCTTGATACTTTTATGGTAGCGTACACAAATCTGACTTGCAGTTATTTATAGACGATTTTTAGTATTAGATATCATGCTAAAGTAGATAAATACTAAATCCTTCGATTATTTTGTATTAGATATATTAACTTTCCCGCATATCGTTGACTTAGAATTGTACAGATACTATTTACACTGACGAGCCATGATGACGATCCCTGAATTCATGATGAACTGCCTTTAACTGAAAAAATGAGTGTTTACTATTGTCACTTTGCATTATGACACACTATTTTTCCAATTACTGCCGTAACAGTGCTGTATTTTAAAAAGCGCTATATAAATAAGGTGACTGGCTTGACTTTAGTAGTGCTATTAAAGTCACGAGGTTTTTCTTTCCAGGTTAAGGGCGAAAACAGCCGAACCAAACGGCAGAACCGCGCTTAGTAGCATATTTTTTTATGAATTATAAGCATTGCCATTCAACATAATGGAGTGAGACTAGAGCTTGAAGACTAAAAGTCGGTGAAGCGTACATGATACATGCTTGTGCCACGCCTGTCAGATTTTGAATGTAACAGAGGTTCCTTGCTTTCGGATTAAGTAAGTTCGTACTTATCGTGCCCTAAAAAGACAAGACTTTATTTAGAGATTAAACACGCTGAGGCGGCGGGTGTGGACAGTTAATCGTACAAGCCTCTATTTTTAAATGTATACATTGTTTTATACTACAAATGCCTTCATAGTAAAACTTGACGGAGGGCACAGCACACCAAACAGACCTTTCATTGCCGTTTTTCTCTCCACATTGGTTCCGCACCACGTGTAGTCGTTCTTCGACACATGGTTAGCAGAGTACTTTCCATTAGCTAATGTAACAGAATAAAGAAAAACAATGGACTATTTGCCCATGCGACGGAGGAAAATGACAGAACTAAGAACAGCACTTCTTAAACCTGTATGTAACTCACCATCTTGCTCCATCATATTTCCACTGTTTTGTGTCAAGAAGGAACAACGATGGTTTAACCGATTTTTATGATGTGCAAGAGGAATCTGCTGGGCTACCCAAAAAAAACATAAACGCAACTGGTCGTTGGCCAACAGTGAAGGGGGCATGGGTGTAGGGCAAAATCTACCTCACTCTCGCTCTCTCGTCTCTGTTGGATTTTTACTTTGTTTTTGTTTTGTGTGTCAGCAAAAGACAGTCGTGCAGAACAGGACCCTTACACACTTTAAAATGGCGGATGGGATTTAAGTCCAAACTGCTTTACAGAGCCCACCTGCTTCGAATTGAATCGCAATAAGGTGAGTAAATTCTCAGAAGGCCAGTTTGAATGATGTGACAAGATCCGCCACATGCCTAACAACATTTTTTTAATATTATATCATTATATTTACTCCCACTTCCAGAAAAACAGATGACAATACATACCTCGTTGGCAAACAATTTTTTTTTCCGCGAACTGAGAGTCAACGCTCTCAACTGATTAAACTGACAAGTGTCTACCTCAAACAGTTCTAGCCACCACACAACCTCCCTCCCTCTGTTCCTTCATATATTCGTTCAAAGGATGACAAGTCTGTTAACTAACACTTTGTGTGATCAGATTTAGTTTGCTGGTAATGTGTGATTTTAAATGAATCTACTTTTGCTGTAAAAAGTTAATCATGGGTAATCAATCATTCAGTTCCTACTCAACTAGGGAACTATTTGCTTTTCCTCACAATAAAAAGTACAAAATGTTCTAGGCCTATACAATATGTCATTTGCTATATTATTATTATTATTTTAAATATGATGTATAAATATCTGCAACTAGTTGCATCAGTCACTTTTTACCAATAAATTACAAAATATGATCTGAAAGTGTAAAAAAAATCATACTCCTGTTATCAACATTTTAGACGAGGATTTTATTTTTATGTGAAAAATATTTTGGTTTATTGGACTTGGGCATTATTTTTGCATCTTGCCTGACTTAAAGGATTTTTATATAAGAAAAATTTACATAATTCTTAAATTATATTTAGACATCATCAGTTTTATAAATGATATTTGCATAAGAGGAGAAGCAGTTGAAACAGTGTCAACAGCGCAGTGTAATTACTGAATATGAAGGCAAGCTCTATACATTTCAACTCTCAGACTCGCTATTTAATTATTTCATCAAACAAATCATCAGCCACATTTAATGTTCTTTAATGATGAATATGATCACCTTGAACATACACAGAAGTATTAAATTTTTTCTACAATACAAAAAAATAAAAATCAATTAAAAAAATAATTGAGATTTTTGCATTTATATGCACAGGTCGTCAAAAGTCTGCTGTAACTCTGTAAGAAATATGAATCATGTAGACTATGCACAAAGTTTGGTCTTTGGACATGAGCTTCATGTCCTGCTACGCCTGGAAAAACAAGATATGGCATCACTGTACAGAAGACTATTGGCCCGTGCAGTGGGAGTAATGTTGTGTTTTACGGTTGATCCAGTGTAATCTTTGTTTGCTGGTAGTGCTGTCTAAATTAAGTACAGAGTGAGGTTGTAACTGACAGGCAGTATTTCAAGGTTTTTTTGTGCTGCTTGATTTTGACAATTTGATTTGAAAGCTACTTCAAGTTCATTTTTAACACTCAAATTTTAAACACTGACATAACTAGTTTGATTTTATGCTTAAACTTTTTTTTTTTATTGCCAGACTGACCGTCAATGTTTGACATGGCAACAATATATCAGAATTCTGTTGCCAAAAAAAAATAGTCACTTCTTCTCCAGGACAGAAGTTCACGCAGTTCAAACACCGATCAATCACCTCATACTCTCTATGTCACATTTTTCCAAGTTTCCACATTTTTCTTTCGATTATTATAAACAATTATAGTTCAAAGCTAATATTCTGATACACCTTTAAGTCTGTTTTTTTATGTTTATGACAGATTCATCAAAGAATCACTGGAGCTACAGGAGTTCTGATGAATAGTGCCCATTTATACTGAAGAGAGTACAGTACAAAGCAGTGACTTCTAGATCAAGGTTTTATTAAATGATGGCTTTAAAAAGGACACAACAGGGGGAAAACACTTTATCTTAAGATAAAACCATTTAAAAAAAAAAAAAAAAAAACCATTTAAAAAAAAAAAAAAAAATGCATGTGGTTCCAGCCTTCATGTCACATCTAGATAATATAAGTGAGTGGACGTGTCTCAGCATTCACCCATCCTGGAGATTAAGGTTTTGACCTCGTCCTCCCTGTGACAAGACAGTCAAACAAATTTTCAAAAGGACACCAGTAAGAACATTAAAATGGTGCATAATAATAAAAAAAAAAAACCTTGATTTACTTACATATTCCCCAAACACAGCATGCATTCGTTGGGGTATGTGACTCCATCAGTACCACACACGGGGTTATATTCCCGGGTACATATGGGCAAGTAGTACTTGGAGCATTTTGGCTGCCAACAAAAGCACACAAAACACATTAGATACATATAGTGCTTAAATAAAGCATCATGAATAGGTTGATCTTTAACCCACCTCTTTAGAGCCATCAGGGATAACAGCTGCACTTGCCAAAGCTGTTTAGAAGAACATAAAAGTGAAACGCACAGAGTCAGAGAGAGAGAAAAATAACTCAACACCTTAGTATATGAAGACCCTGCTACTTAATTTTTGTAGTTTGGACTTTAAAGTAGGGATTAAATAGTAACGTCGTCTTGGTTATAAAACATCAGACTTTTATGTTCCTTATAGTTATTACCAAAATCAGTTACAGACTCACCTGCCAAACAGAGTACCAAAACAATCCTTGCCAGCATGATTGTTTGTATACAGCGATGTGTTGACCGTGTAATCAATCACTCCCAGGTGTGGTTAGTCCTTTTATTGCACTTTAGCTCCCACCCATTTTACAAAGTGCGTCACTCGAATTCCACTTATGGGCGGATCGATCCTCGCATAAAAATATCGATTCTAAAGTGCATTTTTAAACCACTAATTTTCATTTATTTATCAAAAAATTCAGTGTATAAAATCAGCTTCAAAGTGGAAAAATAGACTATATTAGCGAATAATTGTGTTGGATAGAACCATTTCTCCTGCTCATCGGAACACAAGCAAATGCTGAAAGACAGAACCAATCAATCACAGACGCATGGCTCAGTCACAGTGTTTGTACAAATAGGGATGCGTTGGGATATGTTTTAAATCTACATTGAAAAATAACAGAAATATTCGCTTTCTTTTTCTTAATGATTGTGTTTCCACTCCTCATGCTATTTCAAAATGGAATAGATCAGTGAACAATATTTTGTGGAAAAAGGGTTGGACGCTTCCTAACAAGTCTTTATTGGTAAATAAGGTTAAAGAGATTTCTTTTAAACTTATTCATCAGTACTATCCTGTTCGACATTTATTGTGTCGAAATTCAAATTAAACAGATGTGAACTGTACTTTTTGTGACTCGCAACCAGAGACTGTTTTGCATCTTTTTGGCATTGTGTTCATACAAGAAAACTTTGGCAAGACATTTGCCAGTTCATTGTAAACTTCATACATAATGATTTTGAGCTTTTCTTTAAGGATGTTTTGTTTGGAATTTTCACTTTTGAGAAGCAATATGGAAATGTTTACTTTCTCTGCAACTTAATTATTTTGCTTGCAAAATATTTTATCCACAAATGCAAGCTAATGAAAGTTACCCCCCACTTCTTTTACTTTCAAGAAGATATTAAAATTTATATTAAATCTTTATGTACTCCTGTAACAAAAAGGCAACTAAAGCTTTGAATGTATGCTCACTTTTTGGTGTTTTTGTATAATTTTTTATCTGATAATTATTTTGTGTTTTGAGGGAAGAGTATGTTTTTTGTTGTGTGATCTGTTTATTTTATTTATCTTATTTTCTCTCATTTACATATTTATTTATTTTTCTACTATTTCTCTTTTGATTTGTAATTGCTGTATATTGTTTGGTCACCCTTGAACCCCTGGCTCTTTTTCTTGGCATATGTTCTGTCACACTTGCTTTCTGAAAAAAATAAAATAAATAGGGCTGCTTTTCCCAAAAGCATCAGAAGCATAAGTATATCTTAAGAAACCATTGCCAAATTATTACATTACATTACCTACATAACGTTGTTACACAGTGGGTACTGAAAGTATTCAGACCCCCTTAATTTTTCACTCTTTGTTATATTGCAGCCATTTGCTAAAATCATTTAAGTTCATTTTTTTCCTCATTCATGTACACACAGCACCCCATATTGACCAAAAAACACAGAATGTTGACATTTTTTTGCAGAATTTGAGTTAAAAAAGAAAACTGAAATATCCATTGTCCTAAGTATTCAGACCCTTTGCTGTGAAACTCATATATTTAACTCAGGTGTTGTCCATTTCTTCTGATCTTCCTTGAGATGGTTCTACACCTTCATTTTGAGTCCAGCTGTGTTTGATTATACTTATTTGACTTGATTAGGAAAGCCACACACCTATCGATATAAGACCTTACTGCTCACAGTGTATGTCAGAGCAAATGAGAATTATGAGGTCAAAGGAACTGCCTGAAGATCTCAGTGACAGAATTGTGGCAAGGCACAGATCTGGCAATGGTTACAAAAAAAATTTCTGCTGCACGTAAGGTTCCTAAGAGCACAGTGACCTCCATAATCCTTAAATGAAAGACGCTTGGGACGACCAGAACCCTTCCTATAGCTGGCTGTCCGGCCAAACTGAGCTATCAGGGGGAGAAGAGCCTTGGTGAGAGAGGTAAGAAGAACCCAAAGATCACTGTGCTGAGCTCCAGAGATGCAGTCGGGATATGGGAGAAAGTTGTAGAAGTCAACCATCACTGCAGCCCTCCATTAGTCGGGGCTTTATGGCAGAGTGGCCGGATGGAAGCCTCTCCTCAGTGCAAGACTCATGAAAGCCCGCATGGAGTTGTGAGCTGGTGAGAAATAAGATTCTCTGGTCTAATGAGACCAAGATAGAACTTTTTGGCCTTAATTCTAAGCTGTATGTGTGGAGAAAACCATGCACTGCTCATCACCTGTCCAATACAGTCCCAAATGTGAAGCATGGTGGTGGCAGCATCATTCTGTGGGGGTGTTTTTCAGCTGCAGGAACAGGACGACTGGTTGCAATCGAGGAAAGATGAATGCGGCCAAGTACAGGGATATCCTGGACGGAAACCTTCTCCAGATTGCTCAGGACCTCAGACTGGGCCGAAGTTTACCTTCCAACAAGACAATGACCCTAGCACACAGCTAAAATAACGAAGGAGTGGTTTCACAACAACTCTGTGACTGTTCTTGATTGGCCCAGCCAGAGCCCTGACTTAAAATCAATTGTGCATTTCTGGAGAGACTTAAAAATGGCTGTCAACCAACGTTTACCATCTAACCTGACATAACTGGAGAGGATCTGCAATGAGGAATGGCAGAGGATCCCCAAATCAGGTGTGAAAAACTTGTTGCATCTTTCCCCAATAAGACTCATGGCTGTATTAGATCAAAAGGTGCTTCTACTAAATACTGAGCAAAGTGTCTGAATACTTAGGACAATGTGATATTTCAGTTTTTCTTTTTTTAATAAATCTGCAAAATGTCAACAATGCTGTGTTTTTCTGTCAATATGGGGTTCTGTGTGTACATTAATGAGGAAAAAAATTGAACTTTAAATGATTTTAGCAAATGGCTGCAATATAACAAAAGAGTGAAAAATTTAGGGGTCCGAATACTTTCCGTACCCACTGTATGATAAAATTAATTCTAAAAATGCATCACGTTGTCCACCAAACTATGAAGCGCATAAGAATAAATGTTTCTTGAGCACTAAATCAGCATATCTGAATGATTTCTGAGGATCATGTGACACTGAAAACTGGAGTATGAAGCTGAAAATTCAGCTTGATCACATATGCCTATTTCACATTGCATTTAAACTCTATTACACATAGAAACTACTTATTTTAAATTGTTATATTTCACATCTTCCTGCTTTTTTTTGTTTGTTTTGTTTTGTTTTGTTTTTTTGGTCAGAGTGCAGCCCTGGTGCGCCTGAGATACTTTACAAAAATATTACGCCAATTCTACTGACCCAACTTTGTGTCAAATGGCAAGTTTTGCAAGTACATTTATTTAAACTTGTATGTTAACATTATTCCTACTGGATTGTGTTATGTTCTGTCATTGCTGTTAAAATCGTTCAGAAATAAATAGCTAAGTTTTCACCTTAGGGTACAACAGCCTGGCAGCCTTTTACAAAAAATAACCATGGTTTTATTACAGTAACGTCTCGGTTACTTATGTACCCCTCTTTCCCTGAAGGAGGGAACGGAGACTTCACGTCGGATGACCGACGAAATTTGGATCTCGCTTAGAGAGACCAATCCACTTCGAGTGTAAACTAAACGAGCCAATGCACATTGGCATGCGATTATTGCATCCAGCTGCTGCTGATCACAGCGTGAGTATAAGTAGGCAGCAGGTGCAGCGCATATTCAGGTTTTCGCTGAGGAGCCGAGCCGGTGACCCGGCCGCTCAGCGGTGGTACAGGAGCTGTGGCGACGGGACGTTACGTCTCCGTTCCCTCCTTCAGGGAAACGAGGGTTACATACCTAACCGAGACGTTCCCTTTCAGTCGGTCACCTCTCGACGTCACGTCGTAGGACCGACGAAATTGGGATCTCGCTAAACAAAGTGCCCACAGCTACTGCCCCTTCCAGTGTCCTGTGGAAGCCACCTGCGCCCCTATTTTTTGGCGTAGGCCAGGGCTTCTTCACAAGAGGACCAGCTACTGTTGTAATGGCACTACCCAATGAGTAAGACTGGATAACACTAGGAAAACGTACCCGTTCTACTTGGAACAGGGGCGTTACGGAAGCTCGAACCTTCCCGAAGGAGGTTTCGGAAGCAATACACCTATGAACATCCCTAGGTGCATATGAAGAATGGAGGTGATTGTAACCCTCTTGAAATGGCAGAAGTCTGCCGGGGAAACACGTGCTCAAGGCTATACCGTGGACTTTACACATATGGGATCCACTTAGTTCTCTACATATGGAACCCAGTCCTCTACCGGTTCTCACGGATTCAGCGTGTGAGGGCCTGGCGCCAGACGTTTTGCCATGTCTGGCTGCCGAGGGGACGGAGGAAATCAACAGGGTCTACTTTATGGACTCTCTGGAGTGGTTTTGCAAGCCGACCCGAAGCCGGGGCCTCTCAGTGCTTCTACCCGTTTGAGGTGAGAACATAGGAGGATACCGGCTCCACACGAAGGCTATAGAATCTAGCGAACTTGTTGGGGGTCGCCCAGCCCGCAGCTTTACAGATATCCGCCAGCGAGGTGCCATGAGCCAGCGTCCAGGAGGATGCAACACCTCTAGTTGGGTGAGCTCGCAACCTGAGCGGGCAGGGCACACCCTGTGCCTGATAAGCCAGGGTGATGGCATCCACTATCCAGTGGGCCATCCTCTGCTTTGAGACGGCATTCCCCTTCTGCCGGCCTCCGTGACAGACAAAGAGCTGGTCTGAGGTCCTGAAGCTTTGCGTCCGGTCTACGTAGCACCTTAAGGCTCGGACGGGACAGAGCAAAGCTAGGGCTGGTTCTGCCTCCTCCGAGGGCAGCGCTTGAGGTTCACCACCTGATCCCTGAAGGGAGTATCGGGAACCTTGGGCACGTAGCCGGGCCGGGCCTCAGGGTTACCTGGGAATCAGCCGGCCCGAACTCTAGTCACGAATCGTTGACCGAAAATGCGTGTATGTCCCCTACCCTCTTGATAGAGGCCATTGCCAGCAGGAGCAAAGTCTTCATTGAGAGGAACTTCAGCTCCACTGCCTGTAAAGGCTCAAACGGGGCCTGCTGTAGCCGTGAGCACCAGACTCAGGTCCCAAGAGGGTATAGAGGGGGGCCGTGGAGTATTTAACCTTCTCGCCCCCTTAAGGACCCTGACGAACAGGTCATGCTTCCTCAATGACCTCCTTCTACGGGGTCGTGTTTAGCAGCGATCGCGACATGAACTTTAAGTGTGGAGGGAGACAGCCTTCGCTCCAAACCATCCTGCAGGAAAGAAAGCACGACACCGATCGGGCATCTACGGGGGTCTTCTCGGCGAGAAGAACAACACTCAACTAACAGGTTCCACTTCAAAGCGTAGGCGTGTCTTGTAGACGGTGCTCTTGCCGAAGTGATTGTGTCAACTACCTCCTGGGGTAGGTCACCCAAAACCTCCGCGTCCCATCCAGGGAACCAACATGAAGTTTCCAGAGGTCTGGACGCGGTGCCAAAGGGTGCCCCGTCTCTGAATCAGTAAATCCTTCTCAGAGGCATCGGCCAGGGAGGGGCTGTCGCGAGGATCATTAGTTCCGGGAACCAGGTCTGGGTAGGCCAATAGGGTGCCACCAGCAGGACCTACTCCTCGTCCTCCCTTACTTTGCACAGGAACTGTGCCAGAAGGCTCCCTGGGGGAAACGCATACTTGCTCAGGCCAGCTGTGTGCCAGAGCGTCCGAGCCAGTGTTCCGTCGGTCAGGAAACAACTGGCCGTAAGAGTTTTCTGGAGAGCAACATTTCTACCTGAGCGCCCGAACCGTCCCCAACCAGCTGGACCTCTGGGGTGGAGTCGCCATTCTCCCGGTCCGCACAGCTCGGCAGCTCGTCGGCTGCACGATTGAGCTCTCCTGGGATGTGAACGGCGCGAAGCGAACTCAGATTCTTCTGACTCCAGAGGAGGAGGTGGCGGGCGAGTTGCGATAGGCGACGGGAGCGCAGACCACCTTGTCGTTTGATGTACGCAACGGTCGCTGTGTTGTCTGTTCGGACCAGTACGTGCTTGCCTCGTAAGTGCCTTTTGAGACGGCCCAGGGCAAGGTGCACTGCCACAACTCGAGGCAGTTGATGTGCCAGTGCAGTTGGGGCCCCGTCCAAACCCCTGACACTGCAAGCCCGTTGTACGTGGCCCCCCAGCCGGTGGTTGAGGCATCTGTGCAAACTACAGCATGCCTGGAGACCTGCTCCAGGGGTACTCCTGCCCGGAGGAATGCAAGGTCTGACCACGGGGTGAAGGGTTGGCGGCAGGCCGGTGTAACTTGGACACGGAAAGTGCCGCGTTTCCACGCCCACCTCGGGACTCGGCCATGGAGCCATTGCTGCAGCGGTCTGATATGGAGTAGCCCCAGTGGCGTGACATATGCCCCAGGAGCCTCTGAAACTTTTTCAGTGGGACCGCCCTCCTGCTCTTGAATGTATTCAAGCAGTTCAACACCGACTGAGCACGTTCCTGCCTGAGGAGTGCTGTCTGTTTGACCGAGTCCAACTCCATACCGAGAAAAGAGATCCTCTGCGTCGGGAGAGTTTGCTCTTTTCCCAGTTGACCTGAAGGCCCTACAGGCTGAGGTGTGAAAGCACCAAGCCCCTGTGCTCGCACAACTGATCCTGAGACTGTGCGAGTATGAGCCAATCGTCGAGGTAATTGAGGATGCGAATGCCTTGCTCTCTCGTGGGAACAAGGGCTGCCTCCGTAACCTTCGTAAAGACACGGGGCGACAGGGATAGCCCGAAGGGCAGGATCTTGTACTGGTATGCCCGCCCCTCGAACGCAAACCGCAGGAATTGCCTGTGGCGCGGAAGGATCGAAACACGGAAGTACGCGTCCCTCAGGTCGATCACTGCGAACCAATCTTGGGGACGGATACACCTGAAAATGCATTTCTGCGTGAGCATCTTGAGCGGGAGCCGGTGAAGGGCCCGGTTCAAGACATGCAGATCCAATATTGGTTGTAACCCACCGCCTTTCTTTGGTACAATAAAGTAAGGGCTGTAAAACCCGACCTCATATCAGCTGGAGGAACCAGCTCTATCGCGTCCTTCACCAGTAGGACTGCGATCTCCGCACACAAGACAAGAGCATCAGCCGCCTTCACTGATGTGAAACGGATGCCGCTGAACTTGGGGGGCGCCGGGCGAACTGAATCGCATAGCCGAGCCTGACGGTTCGCCGGAGCCATCGAGACGGGCTGGGTAGCTCAAACCAGGCTCCCAGACACCACGCTAGTGGCATCAACAGAACTACAGGCATACCCGCAGCGTGAGAACGCAGGGACCCCGCCCCCACTGAAATCCATCACAGCTCTTGCCTGTCCAGGCGGCGGTCTGAGTGTGTGCAACCCACCTGCGTTTGAGCCACTGCTGCTTACTGGCGAGAGAGGAAGGTGAGTGTGATACGTACTAGATCGTCCACAACCCCCCGTCCCCTCTGGGGGCCCAAAAAATAGAGGAATTGCTCTTTGTCGAGAATTTGGGTACTACCGACCGAGAGGTCAGTGGTGAAAAGATTATCCGCCCGGCCCTCCTCCGGGGGAGGGAGTGGTGTGCTTACCATCTCCTGAAGAGCACGTCCCTCCACCTCTGGGTCGCCCGTCTCCGGGCCTCTTGCTCTCTCGCTTGCCACCAGGTTTGGCGGGGGCCTGGACGGGCAGGGCGGCTGCCCTGCAACTGGCTCCACGGCACAGCTTTGCTGGAGTGCCGCAGAGCTCTGCTCTTGTTTGGCGGTGGCAGGGGTGCCGCCCTCGGCGACGGCAGCAGCTGCCCGCCGGCAGGATGTACCTGATGGCCTCGGTCTGCTTTGGTCAGCGGAGAACCGCTTGGCAAGTTCTCCACCGTGTCGCCGACAGGCTGGCCTGGGACACGGGGGCGTTCAAGAATCGTGTCTTGTCCGTCTCGCGCATGTCAGCCAGTCACAGCCAGAATTGGCGCTCCGGGACCACCATAGTGGACATGGCACGACCCAGAGACCGCGCCGTAACCTTCGTCGCTCGTGGCGCGAGGTCCGCCGCGGTGCTGAGTTCTCTCTGAACTTCCAGGTCGTGTCCACCCTCGTGCAAGTCCCTCAGTGCTTTGGCCTGGTGCACTTGCAATTACGCCTTAGCGTGTAAGGCGGAGGCAGCTTCTTCACCGGTCGTATAGGCATCGCTGGCCTGTCGAGTACCTACAGACCCGGGAGGGAGGCACGGTTCTCCCTGCCGGTTGGAGGCGGTATTAGGACACAATTGCATCGCAACCGACCGCTCCGCCGGGGGGACCCTTGTAACCCCCTAGTTGCACCACCATCGAGGGTGGTGAGGGTGGAGGATCCAGCAAATTAGTTTCCGGCAGTAAAACGGTGCCGTCCACGACCTGTTGGGCTCCTCATGCACCTCTGGGAAGAAAGGCACCGAGGCAGGGCGCTGAGAACCAGCGCGACCCACCGGGACCATCGTGCCACCTTGATGGCTCGGACAACGTGAAAGTCTTCCACTCGAGCCCTACCCCTATGGGGCGGTTGCCCGGTAAGCATAGCCATATTTCTGGATCCGTCCCAGGCTTGCTACGTTCCCCGTAGGAAGCATGCAAGCGTTGTCGCGCGCTCTCCAGAAATCCGGCTCACCCTCCAATGCTGCAAAAGACATCCGATCGTCGGGGGGAGCCTCGGAAGAAACAGGTGGTACCCCCCCCGGGAGGGTCCAGCCTGCTCTTTTTGAGAGCTCCGCTGGTTTCGCAGTGCCGGTGGGTTTGGGTATCCCCGGAGGGGAATTCCTCACCGTTACCGTAAGACCAGTCCGCCCACCACCAGAAAAAGGACGCCCCCGGCTGCCACCGGAGGGAACCCCAGATCTAGGTGGTGGCACGGGCACTCTGCCCCCTTGCGGGTACCGGAGTCCGGTCCGCAACTCCGAGATGGTCATACCCCCGCCATGGGAGCATGATCCATCCACGAAAGCCACCTCAGCGTGCTACATGCCCAGGCACGTGAGGCAGCTATCGTGACCATCACCCAGCGCCAGGTTAACGACCGCATCCAGAACGCCCGGGTGATACGTTGTCTATAGCAAGACCCACTTCGTCTTTATAAAGACGTAACGTCAAGTTTGCCATGCAACGTTGTCTTTAAAAAGACGCACCCGTGAATGCTCTTTTAGGAAAAAGCTCTTTTAGCGTGCTGAGGCGCACAGGGGATGATCATCTGCAACACAAACAGGGTGTAGTGCAGCCTGATGTGTGCAACCCACTCGACACAGGAACGACCACCTCTGAAGCGCCGTCCGCCAACACGAAGGGCTCTCCAAGAGTGCGCTGAACTCGTTCATTCTTCTTCTCTCAGTAGAGTAGTCAGGTGCAGAACGATGTGATCGCTCGGCTCCTAAGCGAAAAGCTGAATATGCGCTGCAACTGCTGCCTACTTATACTCACGCTGTGATCAGCAGCAGCTTGATGCAATAATCGCATGCCAATGTGCATTGGCTCGTTTAATTACACTCGAAGTAGATTGGTCTCTCTAATCGAGATCCCAATTCGTCGGTCCTCCGACTTGACGTCGAGAGTGACCGACTGAAAGAGAACCACGTTTAACCACATATTTGTAGTAAAACGGCAGTAACCAACAAATTTCCCAGGTAAAGAATAATCATTCTGTACTTATGTACACCATGTTTATTTTTCCATGAGGTGCCCGCAAATCTGCACATTAACTTATCTACCATAAAGCATAGCATATTAATGGTACTAAGGAGGGTTACGGCCCATTAAAGGTGTTAAAATACAATTATAGTATATGTATTTCTGACATGTAGCCAAAAAAGGGCCTATGATATGTTTAAAAAAAAACATGGCTTTAAACTCTAATATTAATGAGTACTTACTGACTATATCTTTTAACTGGGTCATATGTATTGATTTCAAGGTTTTCCTTTTCTCTTTGGAGGTTACAAGCTGTTGTGCATAGATAAATCCCTGAAGTGCAAAGACTAAAGTCGTCAACCCAAAGAATATTCTTTCTCAAATTTAAGAACTCTGCCAACTCCCCCCTAAAACGGCTCGTCAACACGCCCCACCTATCTACTCACTCTGTGGATTTTTCATATGCGACCATATGTGCATGCAAAGAAAGAATGTGTGGTTTCAGTAACCGCAGTTAGTATTGAAGCAGCTATGTCAGGGAGACGTTGTGTGTTTCTAGGCGAAAGCAAAAGCACTTTATTTGGCCTTCCGAAAGTAGATGCATTTAGGAATCTTTAAGATCACTTACAACAGAACAGCAATGCATTTTATGGACGACCGTTTTGTGAAACTAGGAGAGGAGGTAATTCTGACTTTGCTATGACAATCTGGCGCTTCTGAATCAGCTACTGTTTTGTTATTAGTTTAAGTATTTGCTATTGACTGTTCAAATGCGGAGTTTTGCACATCGTGTGTGTGTGTGTGTGCGTGTGCGAGCGCGCGCGTGTGTGTGTGTGAGAGAAAGAGAGACAGCGTCACATCACAGTGGAGTCAGCTGTCTTAACCGCTGCTTGTGTACTGCATCATTAGGCTACTGTGTCTGTTCCCCTTTCGGGCTTGAACTGATGGTAAAACTAATGACATTATTTACTGTCTTTACATTTATTTTGAAAGCTGAAGCTCGCGATTATGGTAAGGGGTGTTACATTTTCCGACGAGTGCTTGTGGTGTTCGGCCAATCACAATGCACTGGGTCAGCTGGCCAATCAGAGCAGACTGCGCTTGTCGGAAGGAGGGACTTTGTAGAAAACGAAGCGTTTGAGAGAGGCGGGGCATATAGGGCCTACAATAATGTACAGTATTTGAAAAAGAATGTGTTTTTTGAACATTAAAGCATGTCAACATATTCTGTTACACCAAATACACAAAATAATGATCTTTAAAAAAGCATCATATGACCCCTGTAATAATTTAAAAGATCAGTTTAGTTTAGAGGGATCGGTATCGACGATACTGGGCTTGAACATATCGGTATCGGATCGAAAATAAAATAAAGAGGTATCGCCCATCCTGTAAGCCAAAGCCTTTTTAAAAGAAAATATTCATTAAGCTGCCTACGCTCTGTCAATATGCCTCGCTGATTGGCTGACAACCAGACGTGTGTAAGTGGGCAGTTGTCAGCTTGTCGAATAAAAAAATGAAGGAAGTTGATTTTGTTACGTAAAAACACCCTCTAAGCAACATCAGCAGCGTCTAATTAATAATCATGAGATATTATTTAAAGTCACCATGAAATCAAAATTGAAAATTCTTATTTTTTTAATGGAATACTGTAGTGTTTATTATAAATAATTTATCTGTGCACTTCATTAGTTTTTTTAAAATTCATGTGCCCTTGTAATCTTTAATCAAAAACATTAACCTCCCCTCCCCCTCAAAACTCATCTTCTCTTCCGGTCACGAGCTATGGCACAAGGGTGGAGCTAGTGATGTGAGGGGTAAAAACTGGGATAAACGACAGCGGAAAAAGCTGAAGCTGATGCTTCACTTTATAGCACTGACACCAGTCACCCCTAAACATTGAAAAGATATGACAACATTACTCTTAGGACATCGCAAACCATTTTTTTTTCATGAATATGACTTAACCTGATGGAGGACACGCTCAGTCATTCAGGCAGTCTCTCTCTCTCACTCTCGTGCACGCGCGCGCTGTTTAGGCATGTTTTGTGCCATTGATCCTTAATAAATAAAACATTTATTCATGCCTGGGTGTCTGCTGTGAATCCAGTGGAGAGAAATCCCCCACCACTAACTGCAAACTGGCATTCAGATCTGCCTCCATTTTGTTAGCAACGCCCCAGCTTCCAATGATCAATTCCCGAAGGACGAAATCAAGTCCCGCCCTCTTATTTCAGATGCTGTTTCACTCGGATATATGTCACAGTAGAGAAGAGAAGAAAAGACAATGGCAACTTCCAGTTTCATGCTGAGTTTAAGCATAGACTGTGAATAAGCAGGTGTAACCGTAGTACGCACACTCATACAGCCTTGCACTTAAAATAATTTGAATAATATTGTATTAACGATTAGGCTATGTTTCGGTTGTAGTTCAGTCAGTTTTTAGTGAAAATTTACACTAGAGAGCGACTCTTATTTTGAAAACGGTGGACTTCTCACACTTAACGATTGCTGAGTGTCTTTGTTTACATTCCCCGCTCAATCGCACTAAAATAGTGAGATGAGTGAACTTCATTTCCGAGCGGATACATACATTTTATATAATACCAGTGATTATTAAAGCCAGTTTCATATTTTTTACAGCAGGTGGAAGAAGCGGTACGTGTGATCCATTATATCCACTAAATATTTTGGATGCAGTCTGCTAAAATGAGAAATTCTCTGTCACTAGTAGACTTTATGAATCTATCAATATATCGGTAACACTTTACAATAAGGGTACATGAATGATCATGTGCCTAAATTAATACTTAATTCATCATATGTTAATGATTATTAAAGGTGTTAACTAATCATGAACTAGTGAAGAGCTATCCTTAACTCCAACTGGAGTCATATTCACACATGAATAACGGCAGCCTTAACTACATGTTAGTACATGTTTGATAGTTAATGCATTAATTAACATTTATTGGTAAACTAAATCAAACAGTCTCTTTAAGAATGAATAAGAAATACTCTTACTTTGAAATTAATTTATATAATTTAATATCATAATTTGAGCTTTTGACATCTTCAGCATTGTCATAATCATTACTGAGTGGCAAAGGATTAGTTGATCCTCCTCATCAAGCACAGAAAATACTAAATACACTAATAACTGATCTTGCCTGTTTTGTGTTGTTCTCTTTCCCTTTAAATCCACCCTACTGTGACTTATATGCAGCTAAATAAATAGATAAAAACTCAAAACCCACAACGCATATTTGTAGAACGATTCCAAAAGAAATGGCCCAACTAGAAACATGCAGGTAAGGTCAGAACGTTTGCTGGGTGTCAGTACAGTTCACTCTCCATCCAGACGCAGGCCAAATAAAACACCATTAACGTTAAACATGCAGTAAGAGTCTTTATTACTTTAAACCACCAGTACAACAAACAGAGATAAAGGTTATTTATAGTTCTTTTATTATTTATATACATCATTAAACGTAACGTATATGGACTCAAAAGAAAGCCCAAACATACCTGTAAAGACGCGCATGAGGTAAAATATAAAGGTCAAATATGGCGCGTCCAAATTAAGCTAATGGAATACAATTAAACACAATTACTGTACATAACTTTACAAAAAAATGGCAAGAGAGCGTGGAAATGGAAGATCTGGGGATGAAGTGGTGTCAGGAAGCCAAGTATTGAGCCAAATTTGCTGTCTGCGCTTCCATCTGACATGTTGGTTTTTAATAAAGAGTATTTTCTGTCTTCTGTTTCAGATGTGTTGTGGGAGCTAAGAAAGCAGCTAATCGGTCAGATATTATCAGGTTAGTGGTGGAGGCAGCGGAAAGATACTTTAATATAAAGCAGTTGCAAGACAAGTTACATCAATATATGATGAAGAGTCAGCGTAAGGAAAGGTCACAGTTGTTGAGGGCTAGTAGTATGGAGGATGTTGATGGGGAAGAGGATTTGTACCATCGTTAACATCTTAATGTGGTATATACTTCAATGGAATGCCTGGAGTTTGATTGGTAATGGTCAGGAATTAAAGCGTTTTGTTGATGAATTTAAAGAAGTGCCAGAATTGATTTTTATCCAAGAGACATGGTTAAAACCACGGTTAGATTTTGTAATTCCAGAATATGAATGTATTAGATTAGATAGCTCTGATAGATCAGGTGGGGGATGTGCAACTTTCATTAAATGGGTTGCAGTATAGGAAAGTTGATACTAATTCTAAGATGGAGTGTTTGGTTGTGGAAATTTGAACTAGTTACAATCCTATTTCTGTGATAATTTATTAAAACCCCTGTCAACCTTTGGTATCAATTTTCAATTCAATTAATCAATTTTAAAGCCAGGTAAAGAGGCATCTGATCCTAGCTCGTATCGTCCAATAGCGCTCACGGCAGTGTTTTGTAAGATTATGGAGAGGATGGTAGCAAATAGGTTAGTATATTTTTTAGAAACTAAAGGACTCTTTGTGGATGTTCAGAATGATTTTAGGAATGGAAGGTCTACAATGGAATCAGTTGCAGTGTTGGATCAGGATATTAAAAGCATTTAGTAATAAGGAAGTAGTACCATAGTTAGTGTTTTCCTGGATGTTGAGAAAGCATATGATTCTTTGTGGCAGGAGGGATTAATGGTTAAAAAATTTTTGATTTAGGAGTTAGGGGAAGAATGTTTAATTGGATAAAGAGATAAAAAAAATTTAATGTATGTAATTAATGTAATTAAAAGAACAATTCAAGTAAAGGTTGATAGTGTTAGTTCAAAAATTGTGGAAATAGAGAATGGAACCCCACAGGGAAGTGTTATCAGTCCAGTGTTATTTAATATAATGATTGATGATATCTTTTGTAAAATAGAGAGAGAATTTGGGCTTTCTTTATTTGCAAATGATGGGGCCATTTGGAAAAGAGGGCGTAATGTAGGGTTTGTTTTAAAACAGACTCAAAGAATGTTACACTCTAAAAAATGCTGGATTTTTTCAACCCAACGTTGGGTCAAATATGAACTAACCCAACTGTTGGGTTAAACTTTGGTTACATTTTTAAATTAGCTTTTTAACCCAACAGTTGGGTTAGTCCATATTTGACCCAACATTGGGTTGAAACAACCCAGCATTTTTTAGAGTGTAGTGTTGGTGGAGGAATGAGGGAATACATGGTGATTTAAATTTCGGCATCTAGACAACAATAATGATATTAGGTTTTAAAGAAAGTTTCCAAGATAGGGCTCTATTGTAATGGGGTCTCCATGAAGAAGTAAAGGCTTTTTACATTTTGGGTGTTTGGTTTGAAGAACGTATGACTTGGGCTGTAAATGTAGGTACGATTGTGGAGAGGTGTGAAAAAGTTTTGAATGTTATGAGAAGTCTAGCTGGATGTGAATGGGGGGCCAATAGGGAGACGTTATTACTAATTTATCAGGCCATGATCAGGTCCATTATTGATTATGGGTCTGCTTCTAAAACTGTTTTGGATTGGTTAGATGTTCAGAACTTCCCCAGTTTCGGCCTTGCTTATTGAAATGGGAGAAATGCCCTTATGGTTAAGGCGTATTAAATTAGGACTACAGTACTGGGTAAAACTCATTGATGTACTTATACGTATCCAGCAAGGTGTCTGTTGCAAGAGTTTGTTGGAAGTAGGAAATATAATAATTTTTTTGTTAATGCAAATCAGTGGGCTAGGAAGATGGGATTGGAACAGGGAGGTATTGCAGAGCATATAGGATAGTTACCTATGCCATATTGGGTGATGCCTGAGTTGAAAATTGAGTTTGCTTTTCTTCAGGAAAAAGATAAAATGGAGGTGATATTAAGAATAGTGGTATATCTTAATTCAATTAATCAGAGTAGTATAATCATTTTTTATAGATGGGTCTAGAGATTCAGTTAATGGGAGAGCTGGGTTTGGGGTGGAGAAACAGGGTTGAAAATTGGTCAACGTAGTTCGAATGGAAGCTCTGTTCTTACTGCTGAGTTAATGGCAATTTTATGGGCTTTATGGTTGATTGAAGAAGCCAGACCGAGATAAGTTTTTATCTGTTCTGACTCTGCAGCAGCTCTGGAAACTTTAAGAGCAGGACAATCTAAAGTTCAACCTGATATTGTAAATGACATCTTGAGTGTGTTTTTTTAGAGTTGGGTTTGCTTGCAATATCACTTTCTGTTGGGTGCCTGGGCATGCTGGGTTGATAGGGAATAAGCAGGCAGATTATATAGCGAAGGAGAGCTTAGGAGGAGAAATAGATATCCATGTATCCTTGGGGAGGGTGGAACTGAGGGAAAGAGTTAAAGAGGGCTTAATAAAAGAATGGCAGAGAGGATGGGAAAAGGTTCTATTCAACCTAAAGTTAGGAAAATATGTTTTTGTACTTGTCCATCCCATAGGGACTCAGTTACTGTGTAGATTGAGGTTGTGGCACTGTGGGTTAAATTACTTTTTTTATATAGTTAAGCATAATTCTGGATTATGTGAATGTGGGAATATGGAAACAGTAGGGCATGTTTTCTTGGAATGTAGGAAGTATAATGTAGAGAGAAAAGCACTTTTTGATAAATTGGCAGAGCTTGGAGTTAAAGTGTTTTCTGTTACTTTGTTTGGCCAGCAGTGTAAGCATAGGGGTCGATGCGGTGCGCTGATTAGTTCTTATTTCGTGTGTAATACAGGACTTTCTTATGGGTGGGAAGAATTTAGTTCAAACCTTTGCCTTGTTGAGTGGTGGGCAGTGATACTAGCCCAGTACGCTACACTGCCGGAATATATAAGAAGAAGAAGAAGAAGGGTTTGTTTCTGGTGGGACACTCATTAGTGGCGGACTCTAGGTGCTCGCTCGTCGCGTTTTAAAGGGGTCATATGATTTGCTAAAAATAACATTCTTTTGTGTATTTGGTGTAATGAAGTGTGTTTATGCGGTTTAAAGTAAAAAAACACACATTATTTTCCACATACTGTACATATTGTTTCTCCTCTATGCCCTGCCTTTCTGAAACTCGTCGATTTTTTACAAAACTCATCGTTCTGAAAAGCAAAGTGTGCTCTGATTGGCCAGCTATCCAGTGCGTTGTGATTGGTCGAATACCTCAAGCGTGTGACGGAAATGTTCACGCCCCCTTACTTCGTAATTACGCTGTGATGCCCTGTCCGGCCGGAGTGACGATTCAAAGACATGAAAACCCATCACAAATGAGGCATTTGTTGCATCCAGTTGGGACATAATTACTTATTATAATGACTTGTACTGTCTTTATACGCATTGCGTTGCATCGCGCGCATAAACATAAAACCATGTCTGCATTTGTGATCGGAGAAATGACAAACAAGCGCTACTCTACACTGCTCAAAACCGTACGGCGGGCTTGCGGCAACCACATGTGACGACCCCGGGCTGGACTCCGCTTCGTCCACGATGAAAGCCGATCCGGCAATCCACAGCGCGAAGTTGATGTATTTCCTCAGCGACCAGCACGGATCAGCTCTAGGCATGACAAAGCGGATATCGTCCTCTTTTGGAAGGCTTTCACAACGAAACACACAGCGCCTTCATGACAGGGTGGCAGCAACAATACTACAGCGAGAATAAAAGTTACGCCTTCTTTCTTTGCGTGAACATTTGGGCGGTGTTATGCAAATCTTCCCACATCGTGACGTAGACATGTGGGGGCGTGTTAGAACGAGCCGTTTTAGGTAGGCGTGGTTGATTCTTAACTCTTATAAAAAATATCTCTTTGGATTTGAGACTTTAGTCTTTGCAACTTTACAGATCTTCTTTATGCACCAAGAGCTTGTAACACTTCAAAGAGAAAGGAAAAATTGAAATCGCATCATATGACCCCTTTAATCGAATACATTTTGGCTGCTTTTGTAAACCGAATAATCATTAAAGTCATGTTTGCATAAATGTTTTTGTAAAGTTATGTACAGTAATTAACAGCAATGTGTTTGTCGTTTAATTGTATTCCATTAGCTTAATTTGGACGCGCCATATTTGACCTTTATATTTTACCTCATGTGTGTCTTTACCGGTATGTTTGTGCTTTCTTTTGAGTCCATATACGTTACGTTTAATGATGTATATAAATAATAAAAGAACTATAAATAACCTTTATCTCTGTTTGTTGTACTGGTGGTTTAAAGTAATAAAGACTCTTACTGCATGTTTAACGTTAATGGTGTTTTTTATTTGATAATTTGTTAATGTGTCATTGTGTCATGACTACTTTGAGGGGCCCATCATTACTAACTCGTTATTAACTACTCATAAACTAACATCAACTCATGGTTTGTTAATGCATTATTTTGCCATGACTTTACTTGAGAGGACCCATAATAATTAATTTATTATTAACTATTCATACACTAACATCTACTCATTGCTTGTTAATGCATTATTTTGACATGCCTTTACTTGAGGGCGCCCAATCATAATTATTTAACTGTTAACTACTTACTAAACTAAGCTCATGATTTATTTTATACTTTCTATCAAATGCACATGTACTAACACAGTGAGTATTGAGCCCAATTAAGAGATGTGGTGGGGCTTTTCAAGAAGTCAGAGGGTGGAGGTACAGGATCATCACGGCCTGCGTCTGGATGGAGAGTGAACTGTACTGACACCCAGCAAACGTTCTGACCTTACCTGCATGTTTCTAGTTGGGCCATTTCTTTTGGAATCGTTCTACAAATATGCTTTGTGGGTTTTGAGTTCTTATTTATTTATTTAGCTGCATATAAGTCACAGTAGGGTGAATTTAAAGGGAAAGAGATCAAAACAAAACAGGCAAGATCAGTTATTAGTGTATTTAGTATTTTCTGTGCTTGATGAGGAGGATCAACTAATCCTTTGCCACTCAGTAATGATTATGACAATGCTGAAGATGTCAAAAGCTCAAATTATGATATTAAATTATTTAAATTCATTTCAAAGTCAGAGTATTTCTTAATCCTTTTTAAAGAGGCTGTTTGATTTAGTTTACCCATAAATGTGAATTAATGCATTAACTATCAAACATGTACTAACATGTAGTTAAGGCTGCCGTTATTCATGTGTGAATCCATATGACTCCAGTTGTAGTTAAGGATAGCTCTTCACTAGTTCATGATACACCTTTAATGATTAATTAGTATATGATGAATTAAGTATTAATTTAGGCATTAGTACATGATTATTCATGTACCCTTATTGTAAAGTGTTACCAATATATCTGTGTTGAACAGCAGCTGCATAACAAAAATAATGGCATATGGGAGTAACTGTTTCTCAGTGATGGTTGCTTTGACCCATTCCTTCATACTTTCATTCTTTATTCGTTCTGTTATAGGGTTATGTCAAGATGGACCAAACAATGCGTGATAAGCTCTCACAACTGGTTGAGAAGTTGACTACCTCTGGAGAACCACAGTTAAATCAAGACAAAATGAAGGAAGTGAAGAAAATAAGTGAATAAAGTATGTTTAGTAGGTTATTGATTTCTTCACACACAGTAAGTAAAAAACAACAACAACAACAACAATGTGGACCAAACTGTGAGTGATGTGAATAGATTAGAACATTCTGGAAATGATTTTATAGCAACAGGAAAACTCTTCTTTAAGGGCATCTTTATTTGTTTAGTGAGTGTTTTTGCCCCATTGCGGTCACTGCATTAGCAATAGGCCCATTGAACTTTACCTTGAAGACTTGAAGTGAACTTAACGACAACTTGAGCCAGTCTTGTTTAACCATCATGCATTTTGTGCTTGCAGATGGTGAGGCAAAAAAAAAAAAGATTCCGTAAATTCTGATTTCAGACAGCCATGCCATGCCATGCCATGGTCACCAAAGCTTTTGCCACCTCTGCCCAAAGTGTGCTTACGATCTCATTATCTAGTCACAGAATGAGGAAACTGGTCTTACTCAGTGTTTATTTATCAATGTTGTCAGTTATGAAGCCTAATCAAAGTCCATTTCAAGTAAGCATACATCTTTATTTGCTCATGTGCTTATGTGTTTGTTTTTGTGGCTACAGAGCAGCACTGGACATATGACCTTACCAGGGGCGTGTCTACGTGGTGGCCAGGGGTGGCACCGGCCCCCCCTGAAATTTGGCTAGCCACCCCAGGTGCCCCCACGACCAAATGTCTTGCCATAGGCTTGTTTTTAGTAAATTTCTCATTTTAGGTGGTTTCTATATTCTGATCTTAATGACAATGTCGAGAGCGCATAATGTTACGTGATCCATGTACGCGAGGACGAATCTCTCCACTCCCAAGTGGATTTCCTTCACTCACACGAAACTGAAACTGACCCCCCCCCCCCGGCCACCCTCTTTTGAGCCAGTGCCCCCGACTGGCCCCCCCATTTAAAATGCTCTAGACACGCCCCTGGACCTTACACTCCTTGTTAAGTTGTATTTCTTCATTATTTTATGGCCACAGAGTTTCCACTGACTATGTTGATAATTTCTACAACTTGATTATGACCCAGCTGAAACAAGAGCATGCAGAGATCCGTCTCTCTGCCTTCCAAATGGTCAATGAAATTTTCAGCCGGTCACATCACTTCAGAGGTCTTCTCATCACAAACTTTCAGGAGTTCCTGGAACTTACAGTAGAAACAGACACTGAGCAACCGTTGCCTCCACCCAAAGAGGTGGTGAGAAAACTAAGGACACTTGCCATTCAGACTGTGCAGTCATGGCACGCCATGTATGGAGAGGCGTACAAGAAACTGTCTCTGGGATATCTCTTTCTTAAGCAGATTAAAAAGGTATTTATCTGGATGCGCCTGTTCTGTGATTATAGTATTTAATGCCATCAGTCTGCACCCTGGGACACGTCACTTATGTATGTAATTATATAAAGACTGTAATGGAAAAGATATTGTGTTCTAGCTAAATTTAGCTGTGTAATCAAATGTAAATGAATCGAGCAATTGATAAAAAATAAATTTAAATTGTGTGTCATATTTTCCAATATTATGTTCAAATTGTTTATTATTTACGTATGATTTTTATGCACTTGATGTTATGGGCGGTTTTAATTTTGATTATAATTCGTCATTATCATAGTGAAATGTCTCCTTAAAGGGATAGTTCACCCAAACATTAAAAGTTCTCTGTCATCATTTACTCACCCTCAGGTTGTTCCAAATCTGTATGAATTTCTTTATCTACTTAACACAAAAGAATATATTTTGAAGAATAAGGGTAACCAAATAGTTGCTGGTTTCCATTGACTTCTGTCGTATGGAAAAAATACTATGCAAGTCAATGGGGACCAGAAACTCTTTGGTAACCCACAAACAGATTATTCATTTTTGTGTGAACTATGCCTTTAAGAAAAGCATTGTTTCTTTTTTTAGGTAGATTTTCATGATGTTGACATAAGAACACTGGCTGAGAGAAAAATACAAGAGGAGAAACAGAAGAGACTGGAAAGAATTTACAAAGAGAAGCTTGAAAAGGCCAAACAGGAAATGGAGGGTAAACACCTTTATTTTTCACAAGTAACTCCACTGAAAAGAATGAACGATAAATTAACAAAATAACTAATAAATAAATTTAAATAAATAAATAAATTAATGAAAATAACGTAACATCAAGAACATGTCTTCTTTTTACGTTTTATTTTACATTCATCACTGATGGGAAAAGACTTTCCCATAGGAAAAGAACAGGGGCCGTATGTATAAAGCCGCTCAAAGTAAAAGTTTAGAGTCTTAAGTGTGTCAAAATTCTAAGAATGACGCAATTATACTCTTATTCCTAGACTTAAGAATAAGTGTGATTCATAAAGGTTATTAAGTGTTAAGACTAGGTCTCAGCTCCTAAATTATTTAAAGTGAAGTGGAGAGGTCTCTAACCTAGTTAGGAGTAACAAGATGGCAGCAAAGAAGAGACACACACTTTCCCAGCGAAAATATATTGGACTTATATGATAATATGGAGTTGATAAAACGATACAAACTTAATTGTAAAGATCAAAAAGTATTTTTTGATAAAAACTTTAACTGATAAAGTAAAAAATTTAATAACCTCTTCCACTCAACAAGTCAATGCTCTAACAGCAGACATGAAAGTAGTAATTTAATTTTTTTTGGTTGGAAAATTGGAAAAATGCAGCAATGCACTGGTGATGACACACTAAGCAGGTTCTTACATATTGTGGCACTAACCCTACCAAAAACAACAGTGGCCAAACGTGATGTTTTGATTTTTTTTTTTTTATGACCCCACATTTCACTTAAACCGTCAAAATACAAAGGACAAAAAAACACTGACCAGTGTTGCCAACTGCTTTCAATTGAAAGTAGCTAAAACTGGTCACTTAATGTTGCTAGATGACCTCATAAAGGTGAGTTCATTGATCTATATTTATATTTATATAGATCAGTGAACTCACCTTTATGACGTCATGGGAGAGTTTCCAATGTAGATAATGTTTGTCCAAGAAATTGATTTTGTTGCTAGCCCTTTATTTTAGTAAGTATACTTAAGTAAAGTTCAAGTATATTTTAAAGTATACTTTATGTAGTAAGTATACAAATATCAGTGTACTAGTAGTATACTTGTAAGTGTACTGTTTCAATACTCTTTGGGACTAAATTGTCCCACTTTCTAGTATATAAAGTATACTTTTAAGTATACTTTAAATATAACAGTAGTAAACTTTGAGTACACAACTAGTTACAACAAAATGTTTAGTTTGTACTGCAACTATACTAAAAGTGAACTTATATGAATACTGTTTTCTAATTAAATACTTGTAGTAGCGTTTTTAGTACACTTTGAAGTATAGTCTCAGTAAACTACTAGTTTAGTAGTTTTATACTGCAAGTATATTTGTAAGTTTTCTTTAAGTGAACTTTACATCATACTTTAAGTATACTACTATATCCCTATTTTATGTATTAATTTGTATATATTTTGTTATGTACATACAAAGCACCAAAAGAAAGAAAAGGGTATCTGCTTGTAAACAAAAACATTTTATTCTAGCTTCATGCATTCTTTTTTTAAACACTTGAATGTGGGTAAGTTTCATAAATAAAAATAAAGAAATAAACAACATTTTGAACAAAAAGCTGAAAAAAAGACTGTGAATTTGATTCAGAATGATAATCAAAACGTAGATCAACACCCCAAATCTTGACAGTCAGTATTACCTCTTCATTGGTTGACATTTTATTCCATAATGTTGCACAGTTTTGATGCTGTTTTATGTCTATTGATCGTGCTAGATTACATGTGGAAGCGTTTGTTGTTTCGGTTTCTTCTTCACTTGTGTTTTTTTGAAATTCTGTACAGAAGATGTGTACTAGCGCCCCCTACAGTATAACAATGAAAACACGGATTCTAGGAGCACAATTATAGCTAAAATATATTTAGACTTTTTCTAAGTATAAGTCAAGTATACTTAAATGTAATTTTAAGTATATTTCTGAGAAGTACATAAAGCCCATTTCCGAGAAGTACATAAAAAGTAGACTAAAAGTATGTTTTCCTATTTTTAGTTTAAAAGAAGTATACTAATAGCACACTTGAATAAACTTATTTTTCGTAAGGGAGGTTTTTGAAAAAAGTCTCTAAAGGGATGCGGAAGTCACTAAATCTAGTGTCAAAATCACTAAATTGGCAACATTGGCACATTGACTACAACATACGTTATTTACATTTCATTGGTCCTCTTGTTTTTGCATGTGTTCATAATGTCTTTGTATGATAGCATGGCCAAAAAATATGACCACACAATTTAGCTTGTTTCATTGCATTATTATCCCAAATAAAACAACTGACTAAGCAACTATGCAATATTCTTACAAAATCTTGAAATTTTTTTTTAAATTAGGATGAAAATGTCATTTCCTAGGCCGGACATCACTTTTGGCCACTACTATATGGCAGTTTATTAAATTTTCAACTGACCGCCAAACCATACTGCAAAAACAACCGTTGATGGAACTCATGTTCACATCATTGCTCTAACTGTAAATGAGGAGACATACCATTAAACAAAGCATTAGTAATAATTTGTGATAATTTTGCACAATGCAAATCATTAAAAAACAACAACATTTAAATATTAAAATATTTCAGTCTTAATTACCAACGGGGGGGATGTGGATGGGGCAAAAAAACGTAGCGAAGGACCATAATGGTTTTTAGGGTAGTTACATTAAATTATTGGTGTTGTGCTGCTGTGACTTTACATGAGCAGGCTCACTATTGGCTGATTCAGAGGTCGAGGTCGGCCATTTTGTGTTGACATCATTGTAGTCCTTAGTTCACAACACTTAAGTGTCACCTCAGTCAACACTTAAGAATCAGTCTTAGACTTTACTGAAAGTTGCTTTTAGCGTCTTTATAATAAAAGTCTCCTACTCTTAGAAAAGGCCTACTTTTTACTAAGAATTTTTGACACTTAAGTCAAAGCTTAAGACTATTCTTAAGAACATTTCTGAGAAGTTTTATACATACGGGCCCAGGTCTTTTCCCATCAGTGATTAATGTCAAATAAAACGTAAAAAGAAGACTGTTCTCGTGAGTGCGGATCATGTTTATATTTCCACATATTCTTGATAGGACATCATCTGATTACCCATCCAATCTCTGTTTTTATATCTGAAGTCAGTCTACATTATACAGCAGAATTTCTACACATTTTTTTATTTAGATACTGGAATTACTGCTTATTGAAAATGGGATCGAGTTATGCGCATCTTTAATTATAGTTCTCTATACTTCTTCTTAATTATATTATTGAAAATCAGATCAGCTAACGTACAAGGCACCTACACATATTTATTAAATGTCATTGTGTTCATTCTGGAAACAGATTTATGTATTTATGAGAGCAATTTATTATTACAGGCTTGTAATATAGTATTTGTTGTACCACTTTTTGGAATGAAATCACTTTCAGCTAATAATCCTAGATATAATGCAGTATACAGCGCACCTATCTCAACAATGTCTGTATAGCTTATCCTGTGTAAATTGGCAATAATCATAACTGACATCCACAGTAACAAGTACTTTACAGACATTTTGTCCTGAAAACTTATCCTGTCTGACTGATACCTTCAAGATATTGCCTTTTAGTCATTGACACCCTGTTTACATACGCAATGTGGCTACACACATGTCCCATAAGCAATCCAGTCATTTGTATGCAGAAAGTGGAACTAATTCTAAATTGCTGTGGTTAAAATGCACAGATAGAAAATATTTAAACAATTTGCATGTAAAGCTTGCGTAAATGTGAAATTCCTAGATTTGTATTGCTGTAAGAGTAAGTTTACAATAAAGTGTTTTAAGTTTTTTTACAGCATGTTTAAGATTTCACAGCTCCACCAAGAATCAACATTTCCTGAGAAACTATGTTAAGCAAATACTTTATATGCTGGTTAAACACTGAGTGATAGCTCCCAGGACATATTGTAAATTAAATGAACAATATCCTGGAATAGTTAATCTTAGATATAATACTGTAAAAATAAATCAACAGCCTAAATATTTACCTCAATAAATAAATCATTTTAATTCATAACCTCTTGACTACAAAAGCCTTGTCAGAAGTGGTTAATGAATTGCTAGAGTATTCTTTAAGACTTGGGAAAAGTAAAAGGTGGCAATACATTTACAGGATATGGGTGAAATAGTACAGTTGTAGTTTGTTTTTAACAATCACTTTGGCGCTAATATTAGAACATTGATGTCATTTTTCAAAACTCTTAGCTCAAAACTCCTAGCACTTTTTTAAGTTGCTTGGATGCAATACATTCAGTGAACTAAAATCACCTCTTCAAAATCTTATAATTTTTTTAAATTTTTTTTTTTTAAATATCTAGAAAACACAAATAGCATTTAACAATCTTGTTTAAAAAAGAGTGACAAGTTCTTGTTCAAGTCTTGTTCTGTTTAAAAATGTAGTTAAGTGCCATTCATCCATAGTTAATAAGAAAAAGTGTGCCCATCCATTTCTATCCATGCTAAAATGCTTGTTTTGATCTCTCTTTCATTAAGAAATGACAACTGAGATTGCGGAAACCTTGACTGAGATGAACAACTGCATAAAACTGCTTGCAACCGATGACTTAAACCTGTTTAATGAGGAAGCAGCAGCTGCAAAAACCTCCGTGGGAGCTGAGAACATATCTGACCAACCCTGCTGCAGTAAATACCTGAGCAATGAGCAGAACGGAAAGATGACTGAGAAGACAAATGATGAAGGGCAAACAGACAAGTGTAGTGACGAGAGTGACACAGAGGAAGTTCCTGATGAGGACGCGTTTCTCCGCAGCACTGGTTTAATGTCTTATAGATATCAGTTGGAGCTCAATGTGTCCACAGGTGTATCTGACTGATCGTGTTCACAGCTATTCTCATGATACGTATCCTCTGTCATGTCATAGCATGGCATGGAATTTGGAGTTCAAATCGGGAAATTTTGTGAATAACCAATTTGAATCATGTCTGCAGATTTAAAATTGAGGGGGACGGAGGAGAATGAAGCAATAGTAAACACTGTGAGGAATCTTCATAGACTCATCACAACCAGACACCTGCCTCTGGTGCAGTCCTGGATCCAGGGAAACCCTTTGACCTCTGAAAGGAATCATTCATTCCCAAATGAAAAACCTGTCATTGATTATTCAAAAATAGATGTTTAGCACAATGTCCAAGCTGCTCTTTTCCACAACAATCCATATTTGAAACTTTATATAAACCATAATCTTTTACAGCGACCTGTAAAATGTGTCTTTTACAGGTCTTTACAAAGGTGGGTGTTGAGGAAGAACTGATGAGGAGAGCCACTGAGTTAAAGAAATCACTGGAGTACGCCTTGAGAAAACACGAGTGTCTTCATATAGATTACAAAAACAGAGAAAGAAGAGTGGTGAGTTTGTTTTTTCAAACAGATGTAGGCTTACACTTTTTTTGCACTGATTTCGAGTTAACAGTAAGGAGAGTACTACATGCTCACATGCTGTTGTTTCTGTTATAACTGAGTGCTTTCTTAAATTTGAAGCATCTGTTGTGTTGTGAAGGTGAAAATGTGAGTTGACTGACAACTGTTTTTATTTTTGATGTGCTGCCTGTTCCAGGAATTTACAATGACAAATATCATGTGTGAATTTGTTTTGCGAATTGTATTCAATATATTTAACTTTTCACAGTTACATCAAAGCCGGATCGTAATGTTTCTGGTGTTGAAATCATCTTTTGTTTTTAACAATATGTTTACATAACAATAACAAGTATATAATATTAATAGTTATAATACATTAATTTATATATCAATGAATTTCCATTGATTCATGACTGATTTTTCTGTGTTGAGTGAGTAAGGTATAGTATATACTGTATGCATAAATACAGTATGTACCATGCTGTAAGCAGTAGTGATCATCACAATAATTCAGCAGTGCAAATTCCATCTGGAATAACTTCAGAAATGTATTATCCCCAGAGGAGGGCGCTCTTTCCCCACACATTAAATACTGGAATTTTGTCAAATAGTGTGCTGGAAAATGTTTGCTTGTCAAAAGATGTCCACATATAACACATGATGAGGGTGTTGAGAATATTTGTGTAGTGTGGAAATTTTTAGATTACACTGTTTATTGTATGGTCAAACTCTTAAGACGTGCATCTACATCTGCATACTGGGAGTTTTTCTACGGGGAGGCACAGCTCATTTGCTAATGGAGATTTGCTCACTCTAGGGTGGAATGGGACACAGCAAGCAGTTAGGAGACACCCATTATGACACATGTTATCCATTTTTAACTGGATGAAAAGAACAGACAGGGTAGAGAAAAAGGAGGGGTTTGACATTGACAGAGCACTTGACTGCACGCCAGAGAGGTTTATCACTCTCAGTGACGATTTTCAATGCAAAAAGTCAGTGCTTTGTGATAAAGCAACAACTAAAAGGCCTTTATCATAATTAGTTTTTCCTTTTCCCCCTAAAAGCATTCCATTACTTTATTCCCTGTGTCATTGCTATGACATGAGTGGAATTGCTTTCAGCTTAAACTCCTACTGATTGAAGAACAGAAAAAAGTGTAAAATGACTATAATTTTTCTGTGTGCCTTTATCACATGATAATGAGTTTTAGATAATAAAAAATAAAAAAAACTCCAATAGCTTGGAAATGTAAATATATTATAAGGAAAAATGAATTACTAAAGTATACCAAAATATCAGTTATTTGCATAAATAGCACACCATATTTTTCCTCATGTAAGATCCTTGTGTGGATTTGTGGCTGAGGTCTGAGGTTCCCTATGCACAAAATATGTAAGGAAAAAACATTTAAAGGTCCGGGGGAGAATATACATTATTTACTGTGATAAGGCAACTTAATGGTTTGACCTGAAGGATTGTTCTCAATAATTGAGAACAATAATATCTATTTAGTTTCTTTTTCTTTGGCAAACAAAAGATAAATATGTTATATCTAAATCTCATATACAGTGATTTAAAGAAAATAACACTTAAAAATGTATGAATGTTGTTGTGATAAATAACATTTTAAAGCATGTTTTTTTTTGTGGAAGAAAGAACAATATATATCGGTCAGTATGAAGACAAAGTATATTATGACACTTTGTGGTTGTGAAATGTGGATCATGTTGATAGTTATTGTGATCCTCTAAACCTGCGATTATACTGCTAGAAAATCTGCGTGAACTTGAAGAGAACTGACTTTGAATATCCAATAAAAATTACTTTAACAGCACCTGGTTAAAAGACCTACAGCTCCTACGGCATTTGAGATGACACTTGCTTAGATGTGCTGTGATCTAATGCAATGACAGCCGTGCATTTAACTCTGAATTAAGTGATCAAATTCATTTTGGGGGTCACTAGCTCACAGTGCGTTCTTCGACATGAAAGAACTGATACCTTTTGGTTACTCACAATTACAGTTAAATGTTGGTCAATATTTGTTTTCGGCAGATGAAACTATTTAATTAATAAATGTATTCTGAAAAACATTTACTGTAGGATTTGCTTTTTAAACAATTTGGAAATTTTTTTTTTTAACAAATGATTACAAACAAATGGCAAGTAACGCATTGAATTAAGTGTAAAATTTAGAAGCAGAAAGACTGAAATAGTATTTTATATCATACTTAAGTAATCTTTGTTTTATTACAATTTTTTTTTTACAGTGAACCTATTCAATAAATAAGATAGATAGAAAGAAAGAAAGAAAGCGTGAATGGGGTGAATTTGGGTAAATTATAACACTTTTGCCATTGAGATGACTGGGAAAAATGTCTCTATCCTGAAATAACCCTGTGTGTGTGTGTGTGTGTGTGTTTGTATGTATGTATATGTGTGTGAGCTTTCAAATTGAGATATGACAGGAAACTTCACGGGAGTCTCTCTCCAGGCTGCCTAGAACGTGTTCTCATGACAAAACGCATTTCATTCTTTTCTGCAGACAGCTAGCCCGCTAGTCCGTACACCTGAGTTATTGGTTTGCCGTAATAATTTGCAAGACCTTCCCCGTAAGAGAGGAGATTAGCATATAAATAGCAGATGCACAGAGGACCATCACAGCTGAGTACATTTAATTTTTGGTTTATAAGATTGAATAGGTTTTTAAACGCATAGCCATCAAACTTGCCCAAAGACAAATGAAGTGTAGGGCTCAGTTGTCCGAGGCTACCTCCTCAGCTCATTTTTTAAAAGGATAACAGACCTGCTTAAGGAGTGTGCCTGGCCGACGCTTCCCTGGGCACAAAGTAATTGAGATTGCTTACAGAGTTAATTAGACCGTACAAAATATATTGGAGGGCGCGAGGAGCACTGCTGGAATGTGTTTTTCCCCATAAGTGGAGGACATTTAAACGGAAACTCATTATCTTATCCTCTCAGGGTAGAGGCCAGGGGCCACTGCATGATCAATAGAGTTCATTGCGAATGTCTGCCAGTAGTCCACTCGTGGGAGCACATCGTCTAAATATTCAACATCGCTCTTATATGTCCATGTCTTCTGATGAAACAAATCATGGAGGTTAGCGGCATGTGTCATTTTAAGTATCACTGAGATACTATCATAGTTTTCATTAATATTTTGAATTAGTTTTCATTTTTTTCATATTTTCCATTTTAAGTTTCTTTTTTATACAGTTTTAGTATTTTGTTGTGTGTTTTTGATATTTTATTCATTTTTTTTCCCCTTTTAAAATATGTCTAAATATTTTCTACATAAATTTTTCAGTTTTAGTTTTACCGAGTACGTTTCCTTGGAGAATGGCTGAAATAAAATAATTTATATATATATATTATGATATGTCAGTTAACATTTTATTTTTATTTTAAGTAACAAAAATTATTATTATTTAATTTTTTATTTTATAGATGATTTTAGTTTTTGTTATATATCAATAACCCTGTTAGGGCAATATCTCAGCATTTTATAACCAAAATGACAAATGAAGCGGTTTTCATTAGATTCTTTACTAATACACCTTTAATAAAATAAATTAGAGATTATTAGTAGATCATTGTCTTATTATTTAATTAATTAAAGTTTATACTCATTTTTATTATTTAGAAATTAATCTAATATAAATGTTCATATTACATAAATATATAACTTATTAAAATGACTGTTGCATGATTATTACCTATAGACACTTTTCAAGTGATATTTCAACTTTTCAATCATTGGGGGCTGATATTGTATTGTGAACTGTAAAAGAATCAACTTCTCTACATAAGTGGTATTATTTTCTGGAAACATTCCTGGGCTACTTTACATTGTGAGGAGTTTAGTTTTCCTTGAGACACTTGGAGGTGTTCTTCACATGTCAGCAACACCTGCGTCAGCAAAAACCCTTATGGAGACTCATTCTCAGTATCTACACATTCCAGTCAAAGAATTATAATACTGCCTTTACAAGTTGACAGTGCTGATTTTATCACAAAAGAATTAAAGTGATTTAAACATAACAGTTTTTGGTCTGCAATATCTATTGTGCCAGTATTTTAAACTGCACTTTAATATGTCAAGGTAGTAACCGCATTTGGTTAAATAAAGACAAGATGAACAGACAATCTGTTCTGCAGCTGGTGGCAACAATGCATAAAAAAGGTTTAGGTGAGATTGAAATGATGTTTAAAGTTTGTAATTAGTAGCAGATTGCAGAATGACTGCTCAGTGTTTCAATTTATATCAAATGTTCCCTCCCTTTTTTAAAGAGGTGATGGACTTTCCTGGTTCTCTATTTCCGAAGTGGACCCTGTCGGCTATTAGCAGTGTTGTTTACATGTGTTAAATACTATAAAAATGTGAAAGTAACTAATTAAACTCAAGTACAGACCAGGGGCAAAGGCCAGAAATGTTTAAGTGGGTGGGCCTACATAAAACGGTGGGCACAAATTTCCAACAGAAAATATAACGCAGCACAAAGTTTCAAAACTGAAAATAACAAAACAGCCCACATCTCTGAAAAAAACAAACAATAAAATGCCTATTTTCTGTCTTGTATAATGACAAATGTCTGTAGTCACCTATAACACTTTACAATAAGTTTAATTTGTTAACGTTAACATAAACTAACAATATACTTCTACACAATACTTCTAATGCATTGATTAACATTAATGTTAATTTAACATTTACTAATACATATGTAAAATTAAAAGTTGTATCTGTTAACATTAGTAACACAAAATAACAATGAACAGTTGTATTTTTATTAACTCATGTTAATAAAGGTTAATAAATATTGTAACAAATGTTGGTTAATGCTTTAACGTTATCTAAAGTAAGTTTATTGTAAAATATTACAATAAACATTGTAAACATTGAGGACCGTGCAAGTGTGCAGTTGTTGTGGAGAACAGTATCTAGCACATTGTTTATGTTTCTTTCTACAAAAGACGCATGTATTTAGCTAATCAAACACTGTACATATACTAATATGATGTTTCAAACGCGCTTGGCTTAGAAGTTTCTGATCGATAAATCCATCACCCGCAGATGGTCAGGTTTCAATTGTAGATGGTCCGGAGTCATTACTAAGACTTCCAATTTCAATTGGGATATCAAATATATAGTTTTTAAAAAATGGACTGATATTTGTTTCACTATTTTCAAATTCAACTCCACAAACTCATGCATCTTACAATTATGTCTTTATGTCATAAACATAACATTGTGGGTGGGATTAACAGAAATAAGACAAATCAGCATTTTGACAAGTGTATGGTATGAGAGGGAAAATTAAGAAACTGCCTGCAATTGACCATGAAAATTGCAATTATTTTTTAAACTAAATATATTAAGTTAGTGTAATAAGATGTTTGTTATTTTTAGCGTTTAATAAATTACATCCATTTGGAAAATTACCAACTTCTCATTGGGTGGGTCACAATTAAAAGTAGCTTGTAGACAGTGGTACAGAGAGTGGGTGAACTATGCAGTTTGTGTGAAGCGAAAAAAACCCTTATAATGTATTTAGCTTGAGTATAAGGGCCACAATAAACATACTGATCAACCTTGATCTGAAATGAATCGTAATCTGATACATTTATGGATGAATCAGGATATTCAGATAAAAATGTAGTGGGTTACACAGTGAAAAGTAGGTGTTACAAACTAGGAGTCTGGACTAGGAGTGTTTGGAGGAGAGGGATTAAAAGTAAGAGGGTTATTTGATATCTACTGTAATAGAAAGACTTGCAGCAAGCTAACACATAAATAGGATAATTTTGATATCATGTTGACTTTTAAATGATCAATTTTCATTGCATTACAAATTTTAGGTGGAGACTATAGGACTTGAGTATGAAATTAAGTCAAGTCAAGTCAAGTCTGCTTTATTGTCAATTCTTCCACATGTACAGCACATACACACAGAGAATTGAAAAATTAAGGGATTATTTAAGGGATTATTTAATTTCATAACCACTGAAAACACACAGATGTGTTCTGTGTTCACCGTAGATGGCTCATTTCTGAACCAACACCACCAGTGCACGTAATTGAGACCTCATGCAAAGACAGTTTATACCTCAATATGGAATTGTCAACATAGCCTGCCTGCAATAATGAAAAAGAAAAAAAAAATGAACGAAAGCAAAGCAAGCTACAATCTTTAGTACTTTATATTGAGGTAATCATGGAGACAATTAGACAGAAAAAATGGAAAGGCACACTAGAGCCGTACACTTTAGCATTGCCCTCGAAAAGGAAGGGCACACAGATTATATATACCATTTTATACCAACGACCCCCATATTTAAAAACTGGCATTCTGTTATGCATTGTAGCGCACGGGCCGCTTAAGCACCTTTTGAGTAAATTAAAAGGCATAAATTCTGTTTAGCACTAATGCAGACGTCGTCTCCCCAGGCCTGCGAGTCTGAACACCCTCAGCTAAGGAGTGGGGCCCAGGAGGAGGGGGGTAAAATAGCCTTGAGTTGCTTTTCACCTTTCATAAATTCCAGGCTGGGGATTTCTGTACCAAAAAAAAAAAAATCATTTGCAGCCCGGTGGTTCATTGCTATTCTGTTTAGATTGATGGTGGTCATTTACCTGGCAGTGGAAGTTAAGTGCTGCTGTCACTCTTGAAGAGCATAATTGGGAGGTTCCACAGGTCAGTGGCGGTGACAGTTTTCTCTTTTGATTAGTGTTAGAGTGATAACAAAACTTACAGCGCGAGTGATGTATGAGCAGGTGCAGATGGCAGCAGTAGATGCTCGGAGGGAGAGCAGAATAAAGCTCACCTGCCTCCTGAAGCCATGAGCCAGTCACCATCGCCTTCAGCACTTAAAGACACCTACAGTGCGATTATGCTTTATTTTTTTTAATTAGTTGTGTTTGCCAAGTCATCACTTTTACTATTGAACATACTTGGCATTAGTAACTATAGATATTAAACTTTGGCCCTTAAATTCCCTGCATTGTGGTACGGACATTGATGATATTTCCGATCTATTGGTTGATCAGTTGTGGGTTTTTTAAAGGCTGATACAAATACCAGTGTCTAGAGAGTATTGTGGCTGATGGCTGGTATATACTGACAAAAATGTTGCTTACAATTTAATTATATCCAATAAGACATACACACGATTGCTTATTTCAAATGAAAACTAGTTAACTGAAACACAAGTTAGACATATATATATATATACTTTTTCCCCCATAGAGTATTATACATTTGTAAAAATCATATAAATGTTAAAAGTGCAAAATTGGTTTTTGCATTAACATAATATGACATGATCAAATTTGAGCATTTGTCTTTGATACTTTCTCCAAACCCTGAGATTTATGAAAGCTTTTCAGCTTACCTTGATCATAGATACACATAAGATCAGAGAAACGTCTAGGTTACTTGTGTAACCCTCGTTCCCTGAAGGAGGGAACGGAGACGTTACGTCAGTGACTGATGAATTGGGATCTCGCCCGAGAGCCCAGTCACCTTCGAGTGTTAACTAAACAAGCCAATGACAGTTGGCGTGCGTGTTTCGCCACGCGCACCCCGCCCCGCAGCGCGGGTATAAAAGGAGAACGCGTGCAAACGCACATCAGTTTTTCGCTGAGGAGCCGAGACTACGTGCCCCGGCCGTACAGTGGTGGTACAGCAACTGTGGCGACGGAACGTAACGTCTCCGTTCCCTCCTTCAGGGAACGAGGGTTACACAAGTAACCTAGACGTTCCCATTCAGTCAGTCACGTTCAACGTTACGTCAGTGACTGACGAATTGGGATCCGTATGGAAAACGCCACTATTGCTGCCCCCCTCCAGTGCCCTGCGGAAGCCGGCAAGTCCCCCCCACACCAGCTGGGGCGGAAGACAGGACAGCAGCTAGGCAGAGGTGTCCACCACTGCTTTTCCATACAGTGGTACATTGGATAACAATGGGAAAGCGTACCCAGTTGGGAACGCTACAGAAGCCACATCCTGCATATAGGAGGTATCATGTGGAATACACATACGGACTGGCCCAGGGCAGTACTACATATGGAAGTCTCGGCGGTAGACTCAACCCACCTGGGGTGAGCTCACTACACTGCCAGAGATGGAGGTGACACGACTGTCCAGGGAAAGACACGGGCTCACCGGGAGGGGAGCCGTACCGTGGAAGAATACACATGTGGTATCACCCGAAGGGGGAATCACTACACTCGGGCACCTAGCCCAGCACAAGGGCTGACCTTGGGTATGCACACGAGTGCTGGACCTGGCGTCTGGCATCTGGCGCTCCACCACGTCTGACCGCCGAGGGTGCGGGAGGAACTCCACCAGGGTTCGCCATGGGGAACTGAATGAGGAGCACAAGAGCGCACGTATCCGGTCCGTAGAGGGGAATGGCGCAGCAAGCGTGATCGACACCGAGCAGGTCCGGTGTTACTGCCTACCTGAGGCGAGTACACGAGAGGACACGGGCTCTACACGGAGATTATAGAATCTCGCAAACGTGTTAAGCGTCACCCAGCCGGCAGCTCTACAGATATCGAGGCGCCCCGCGCCAATGCCCAAAAAGATGCCACTCCTCTCGTAGAATGAGCTCTCACTCCGAGGGGGCATGGTAAACGTTGGGCCTGGTACGCCAAGACTATAGCCTCCACTAACCAGTGGGCAAGTCTTTGTTTGGAGACAGCCTTTCCCTTCTGCTGGCCTCCAAAGCAGACAAAGAGCTGGTCTGAGGTCCTGAAGCTCCGCGTACGGTCCACGTAAATGCGCAGAGCGCGAA
This sequence comes from Sinocyclocheilus anophthalmus, assembly GCA_018155175.1. Taxonomy (NCBI): domain Eukaryota; kingdom Metazoa; phylum Chordata; class Actinopteri; order Cypriniformes; family Cyprinidae; genus Sinocyclocheilus; species Sinocyclocheilus anophthalmus. The sequence continues at coordinate 20,695 of JADLZN010003275.1, read as the reverse complement.
CGGGACAGAGCAGAGCGATGGCTGGGTCTGCCTCCTCCCGGGGCAGCGCTTGCAAGTTCACCTCCTGATCCCTGAAAGGCGTGGTGGGATCTTTGGGCACATATCCGGGCCGGGGTATCAGGACAACGTGAGAGTTACCCGTTACGAATTCTAGGCACGAATCGTCGACCAAAAATGAGTGCAGGTCCCCTACCCTCTTGATAGAGGCCAAAGAAAAACGGGTGAGGAGCGCTGTCTTTAATGACAGAACCTTAAGCTCTACTGACTGCAGAGGCTCGAAGGGCTCCTCCTTCAGGGCCATGAGGACCGAGGGGAGATCCCAAGAGGGTAACAGGTGAGGGCGCGGAGGATTCAGCCTCCTTGCCCCTCTGAGAAACCTGATGATCAGGTAGTGCTTCCCCAAAGACTTACCGTCGACTGCCTCGTGATGTGCGACAATGGCGGCAACATACACCTTAAGGGTGGAGGGAAACAGCCTTCGCTCCAAGCCATCCTGCAGGAAAGAAAGCACGACTGCGATAGGGCATAACGGGGGTCTTCCCGGCAGGAAGAGCACCAACCGACGAACAGGTTCCACTTCAGCCTGTAAACGTGTCTGGTATACGGGGCTCTAGCTGAAGCAATGGTGTTCACTACCGCTGGAGGTAGCCCACCTAGAAACTCCGCGTCCCGTCCAGGGACCATAAGTGGAGATTCCACAAGTCTGGGCGCGGGTGCCAGAGGGTGCCCCCTCTATGAGAAAGGAGATCCCTCCTCAGAGGAAATCGCCAAGAAGGGGCTGTCGCGAGGAGCATCAGTTCGGGGAACCAAGTCAGACTGGGTCAGTATGGCGCTACCAAGAGGACCTGCTCCTCGTCCTTCCTGACTTTGCACAGTGTCTGTGCGAGAAGGTTCACTGGGGGAAACGCATATTTGCGTTGGCCCCGAGGCCAGCTGCACGCCAGTGCGTCCGTGCCGAGGGGACCCTCAGCCAGGGAGTAAAACCACTGGCAATGAGACGTGTCCGGGGAGGCAAACAGGTCCACCTGAGCGTCCCCAAAGCGCCTCCAAATAAGCTGAACTGTCTCGGTGTGGAGTCGCCATTCTCCCAGAAGGGCAGGCTGACGTGAGAGCTCGTCAGCTGCACAATTGAGCTCGCCTGGGATGTGAAAGGCGCGAAGCGACCTCAAATGCTTCTGACTCCAAAGGAGGAGATGGCGGGCGAGTTGAGACATGCGACGGGAGCGTAGACCGCCCTGGGGGTTGATGTACGCAACGGTCGCAGTGCTGTCAGTACGGACCAGTACGTGCTTGTCGTGCAGCACCGATTTGAAGCAGCGCAGAGCCAGCCATACTGCTTGCAAATCGAGGCAATTGATATGCCCCTGCAGTCGGGGCCCCGACCAGAGCCCAGCAGCTGCATTCCCACTGCACATGGCACCCCAGCCCCTGGCAGAGGCATCTTTTGACACAACAACATGCCTGGATATTTGCCAGAGGGACACCCTTGTCCGAAGAAAGGCAAGATCTGTTCATGGGCTGAGGGTCTGACGGCAGAATGGGGTAACAAAAACCCGGTAAGTGCCGTGTCGCCATGCCAATCTCGGGACCCGGTCGTGAAGCCAACAATGAAGCGGTCTCATATGAAGCAACCCGAGAGGCGTGACAGCGGCTGCGGATGCCATATGCCCCAGGAGCCTCTGAAAATGTATCAGTGGAACCGCCGTCTTGCACGGGAAGGACCCCAGGCAGTTCAGCAATCGACTGCGAACGCTCTACTGAGAGACGTGCCGAGAGGTTGACCGAGTCCAGCTCCATGACGAGAAAAAGAGATCCTCTGCACGGGGGAGATTTTGCTCTTTTCCCAGTTGACCTGAAAGCCCAAACAGCTGAGGTGCGAAAGCACCAAGTCCCTATGTGCACACAACTGATGCTGAGACTGAACTAGTATGAGCCAGTCGTCGAGGTAGATGAGAACGCGAATGCCCGCTTCCCTCAATGGAACGAGGGCTGCCTCCACGAACTTGGTGAAGACACGAGGCGACAGGGATAGCCCTGAAGGGGAGGACCTTGTATTGATATGCTCGCCCTTCGAACGCAAAGAGGAGAAACGGTCTGTGTCGAGGAAGAATCAAGACATGAAAGTACGCGTCCTTCAGGTCGGACCAGAGCTGCAAACACATCCGAAGGTACGGACGCATGAAAGATGGGTTTCTGCGTCACAAAATTTCATGAACGGCGCTTGTGAAGGGCCCCCCGGTTCAGTTTACGCGCAGGTCCAGGACTCGGTCGTAACCCCCCGCCTTTCGGGGGACGAGAAGTTGGGCTGTTTAGAAGCCCTGACCTATTCGGCTGGACAGGGACCGGCTGTTATAGCGTCCTTCGATAGCAGGACCCGCGATCTCTGCAACGAAGACAGGAGCATTCCTTGTCCGGACAGAGGGGAAAAACCGAAATGCTGAACTTGGGAGGGCGCCGTGCGAACTGAATCGCGTAGCCGAGTCTGTTGGTTCTCAGGAGCCAGCGAGACGGCATGGGGAGGGCTAACCAGGCCCCCAGCGACCCCTTCCGAACTAGAGGGACAGGGAGGACCAAGCCGTACCGCAGTGGGGCAGCGATAGTGAACCAAAGGGACCCGAAACGGTGGGACTAGGCAGCGGCGTCCCAGGGGGGATCGGGTGCGCAGCGCGCGACCTTACCTGGCTCCACTGTCGGGCAGGCGGGCCGTGGAGGAGCCCGATAGGTCCTTGAAACTGAACACCCTGCAGCCCACTAGCGAAGGGATGAGGGGGCGGAAGGGAGTGGAGAACTGGGTCTCTAGGTTGCACCGCCGTCTCACCCTCTTGAACCCGGAGAAAAAAGGAACCCGCTCTTATGTTGAGGTTTTTTGGGCCACAAATGGCTTGGTAGCCAGTGGCGGAATAGAAAAAACAGGAACAAAGGTTTCTCCATCCAGCCCTCCGCCGGGGGAATGAGTGGTGCGGTCACCATCTCCTGAAGTGCAGGATCCAAGAACTCCGGGTCGCTCGTCCCAGGGACGCCGCCCGCCCTGGAGCTTCACGGGCTTGGCAAGGGCGGAGACGGGCTGCGCCGCTTTCCCGCGACCAGCTCCACGCTGCGGCCGTTGTGAAAGCTGCTGCTGCGGCCGAGCTGGAGCGGAGATAGAGGCCACAGGAGGGTGCTCTCGGCGACGAGCAGACAGAGGGGATGCAGCCGGCGGTGGGGTGGCTACAGCAGCCGACCGCCGGGGCAGGATGCTTGAGATGCCTACGGCTGCTTCTGTGCGGCGAAGAAATGTTGGGCAGAGCCCTCCCCGCGTCGCCGAATAGGCCGGCCTGGGAGATCGGGGCGTCCAGGAAGCGATGCTTGTCGGCCTACCTCATATCCGCCAAGGTCAGCCATAAGTGGCGATCCTGAACTACCAACGGGCATGTATCGACCCAGGGGTTCCTGGCCGTGACTTTCATACGATTAGCGCGTAGGGTTACGTCGCTGGGCGCGTTCCTGCAGCCAACCCGAGTCGCACCACCCTCGGAAACTGCGGCAACGCCTTGGCCTTGGTGGACTGTCAGGGGGCATGGCAGCTGCAGGGCGGAAGCGGGCCGTCAGCGGCACTGTAAGACTTAAGCCGTCAGAGAGCATGAGAACCTACAGGACTGGACGGAAGGGTGGACTACTCTACAGGCGGCGGCGCTCTGCGGGTTCCGAGGGCCAATCGCGCGCGCTCAACCGGAGGGATGTCCCACATTACCCTTGGGCAGCCCCCCCGCGAGGGTGGTGAGGATAGGAAGAGGTATCAGGTCTGGTTTAGGGCAGAAAAAAAGGTCCTTCCAAGACTTAGTAACTCCTCATGCACTTCCGGGAAGATGGAACAGGAGCGGCCGGCTGACGACGTCCGGCATTTGAAACACCCGGAACCAATCTCCAGCCTCGAGCATGGAGAAGGCGGAGCCGACAAGTGCAGCCCGACACTCTCAGTAGCCGGGAAAGAATAGAGGTCAGCTCTGGATCTGAATCGGCAACGCCATATACATGACGGTGGCACAGCTCAGCGCAGCCGACATCTATCTCCAGAGCGTAGTCGCCTCCGATGCAGCGATCGACATTTTTTTTTTTTTTTCCTGTCCTCTGCATGTGCCCGCACAAGATGTGGACCCCGCCGTCCGAGGACCAGAACACTCGTCCGGGAAGCCAACAGGTGGTGCGCTGTGCTTGAGGGAGAGGCCCGCGGAGATGTACTTGACGGGGAAGCTCTCACCGTAACCCTCTGTTCTCCCTGACCATGAACCGAAGTAGCTCTCCGAGAACCGGAGGAGCTAGGGTGGGGCATGGCAAGGGGGATACCCCCCAGTTTAATGAGGAGGTATCTAGACCGCAACATCGCGATGGTCATGTTCCCACACTGAGAACATGACTCATCCATGAGCGCTGCTCAGAATGACTGTAGCCCAAAGCACGAGAGGCAGCCGGCAGACCATAAGGATGGACGAAGGGCAGGAAAATTCGACAATGCAGAAACGCACGAGCGGGAAGCCATCTTTGAAAAGACGCCCGTCGCTCGTGGAGCTTTTTTAGATATTTGCTCTTTTAGGAAAAAAGGAAACACTCTTTTAGAGAGAGCGCTGAAGCGCCCAGGGGAGGTCGCGGCGAGACCGCAGAATGGCAGCTGCAGCACGCCAAAGATGAGCAGCACTGAATGGCAACCCCCGCTGACGCGCCGTAACACCAACGCCAGCTGTTTCTTCCAAACACTCGCGGAGATTCGTCCTGAGAAGGCTCGGCTCCGAAGCGAAAAGCTGATGTGCGTTTGCACGCGCTCTCCTTTTATACCCGCGCTGCGGGGCGGGGTGCGCGTGGCGAAACACGCACGCCAACTGTCATTGGCTTGTTTAGTTAACACTCGAAGGTGATTGGGCTCTCGGGCGAGATCCCAATTCGTCAGTCACTGACGTAACGTTGAACGTGACTGACTGAATGGGAACCATAACTTCTCTTCTAGTCAAAGGTACTTAAAGCCTTGATCTGGTTTGAATCACATTTAAGATGGGTTTATCCGGTGCCTCGTGTTGACTTGATCTCCTTACAGTGATTGCATGATGTGAACTTCAGAGGAAAAATCGTATCACCTTGTTCGCCCTGCTCTTTTGTAGAGCAACCTGCACAAAGATGCAATCAGTAACAACTCAACCTCACCATCTCTAGCCAAGACTAAGATACCCAATATTAAGTGGGCATCCACCAGCAGCTTTAGTTTATTTTGGCTTGTCAATAGTACCATGTAGGCCTACTTTCTGAACCATCGCAAATAATTATTATTATCTCATTTGCGTGCAGACAGATGCTGGAAAAATTCTGTTTAACATAACAACTATTATTTTATGCAGTCACAGTTAGCTGGGACAATGCTCAGATAGACTACCACTAGAAAAAAAATTGGATTTGGTCAACTGGAAATTCTATTAAGGCTTTGAATTAAAATGTTAAGATGTCCCACGTTACTGCAGAGTTTGCCGTTCATAGTGCTGTAAATCTCTGGAATATCCTGAGGCCACAGTGAATATCCCATCTGAGTGTTAATCAGCCAGGAGAGAATTGCAGACATTCTTTGTAAACTGTCAGCAAACAAGCGTCGTTTTGAGAATAACAAAAAATAGGAAATGTTTTGGTACAGTAGTTTTTATAGCATTTTCAAAGTAAAATGCAAATGTTTGAGTAAACCAAGAAAAATAGGCTCATAGTCCCTTAATTCCCTCACATGTTACCATCTCTATTAGGTGTTATCTATTATCATGGCTTTAAAGCGACTCTGTTTTTCCCGAGCTAGATGAGAGCTCCTGAAGATGGAGAAGATGACGACGATGATTTTGTAGAAAAGGAGGGCTATGAACCTCACATTCCTGAACATCTGTGTGCAGAGTATGGTGAGTTTGTTCAGGTGCAGATCTGAAGCCTAATGCAATAAGACAAACCTGTTAATCAGTAAAGGGACTAGCTTTCTCTATAGGATCATGCTTAATCCAAATAATCTCTCATAGGATATTGCCACACTCTTATAGTGGCTGCTTCAAAGTAGATATGAGCTGAAAAGTCCTCTGGGGATTCCAGTTTGTTTGTAGTTTTGGGCTTAAAGCAGCAGGATATTTAAATGTGGAATTAAAAGCACAGTGGTGAGTTTAGTTAGAAATGGTTAGCTGTTGAAAAGCTTCAAAGCACAAAGGAAAGTTTGTTTATAGAGTTAAGGTGTAAAGCATGAAGTGTTTGTGCTCAAAGCAATGTACATCTTGTGGTAGTTGTGCTGTTTAGCTATGAGTTTTACTTTAAAAATAGGTATGTTGACAGTGAATTTAATTGGAAAAATCACAGATTCATATATTAATAAATATGTTGCCTTATTGTAAAAGTGAGTCTCATCGACTCTGTGAAGAACATTGCCAGGTCACAATTTTCTACAAAATAAATGGGGAAAAAATTAACAAAATATGACCCCCCAAAAAATAAAAATTAATAATAATAAAGTAAAATAAATAAGACCACGAAATCTATTATTTTTGCATTGTGACATTATTTTATGACAATTAAGCTATTTTCCCCCTAGATTCTTTGTTTAAAGTATAAATTGTAAAATACTTATACATCACAATAGTATTTGGAATTTGTTGTTCTGCCTTTAATTTATTTATAGGTACAAAAATCATTGTAAGAAAGAATTACTTCATTACAGTAATAAGAATCTCCATTTGAAAATAATTTGGGGTCAAATGTGAGAGTAAAATAATATCACATTCAGTGTAAAAACAGCTGCTCATTTTAAAACTCTGATATCTTTTTGAAAGGTAATAAATTGCTTTAAGGCTGGTTTAAATCAATTATAACCTGGGGCCGCCAATAGACATCTGTTTTGACAGCTGACTATTTGTACATGCAAAAGATTCTTGTCCATCTGGGCAAGGACAGCTCTATTGACAAGAAGCCACAGGCAAACGACAGAGGTCAAGCAATAGGTCAGACACAAGCTAAAGAACACAGATTATATTTGACCTCAAATCCTGTCCAATTTTAAATTTACTGTCATGAAAATAATCGATTTCAGTGGCTAATGGGATTTATGCAGTTCTTGTAGGAACAGCATGCACTTTGGAAGTAGTTTAGTAATTTCCAGATTTTCCTGGTAATGAGCTCCACGCCGCACACTAATTATGAGATGCAATATGATTTCACTAGACTCTCCTGTTCTCTTTCTTCATTAATTTCCTTTCAGCATCTCTAAACAGGCACTAACTGAAGATTCATTAGGATATAATTTCTACAGCTTCACAGAGCCAAGCTGCTTTCTGCAGTAAAGTATGTAATGATCAGTGCACTGGCCATGCCAAATTAACAATGCAATGGTGTTAATGAGCGCCCATTAGCTTGGAGTGGTAATTTACAATGCTCACCTCACAGGCCTCTGTGCACTAAACTGTTCACCTACAAAACCGTGTATTCATCTTAGACTGGATTATTCTGAATTTAATTTAATCATATATCATACATATACCAATACAAATTAGATGTTTAACATTTTATTTTACTTTGTTACAGCATTACTATGTGGTTGTGAGTTTAAAAAAAAAAAAGTTCTGCCCAAATCAAAAGATCCCATGCCCAGGTCATTATGATCACTTAGAAAAGTAATAATTTTCTTTAACAGTGCACATTCTGAAATATCCTTCATGTAGGACAACGAATGCAGGATGTGCTGAAGTTTAATACTTATCTAGTCCTAGTCCTTAACCCCCAAATATGAGCAATAGTAATATTGATGCTTACCTTAAACTAGTAATGTTGTACCACAGTAAATCAGATGTGAGGCTCATTTGGAGACGTGTATGTCATTTTTCTATTGAAAAATGTGAAAAGATGTTTTCTTTTTTTTGATGCACTCTACATGTGGAGGAATATAGATTGAAAATGGAAATTGTGCATTGAGAGTGCAACCGTTCACAGTATAATACTCCTAAAACGGGACTCAGAAAAAAAGAATTCTGATTTACTGCCAAGTTAACTCCATCATTTCAAATTTATCAATCAGTGCAAGTTACCATCAGCAGTTTCATTTAATATTACATCAACCTGTCACAGGATTCGAGCTCATCCCTGGCTAATCCTTCCCTTTCTTTTTTCAAAATCACATCAGCTCGCTCATCCAGAGAAACACTTTAATTTGAAAAGCATTTTGTCTGTTCCTCTCCTCCTTTCTCTCTCCCTGTTCCTTTCACAACATAGCTTTTATCTATCCCTTTATCCCAGCGTTCCTGTCAGGACGTTATCTCTCTCAAAATTTACATTTTAATTACAAGGCCTGTTGAACTCAGGAAAATCAATAACGCCACCATTGGCAGCTCAACTCTATGTCTACTGCTGGGCCTCTCTATTTCCTCTTATTGATTTATCTCTTTAGCACCTGCAACTTTATTGCTTCAGACAAATAGCTACCATTTTGGTCAATTTGAACCGAAAAAGAAAGCTTTTGGTCGTATTTCATGATTTTGCACACCCGAGTGCCGCTTTGATGCAGTAAGTCATTGAAAGGGAGTGAACCTGGATTAACTGTATACACTGGATGACTACAATCAGGATTCTCATCCTGTCCTGAGACCATAATTCATTTTCTTTTGTAACCCACTACATCTGTTGAACTGAACTGCTGGTATTACCAAGGCATCACTGTTGCTTTTGCTTATATTTAGGGTTAGTGATTTGATAAAGTAATCAGCACATAACTAGTCCTGCCTTGCAAACATTTGTGCTAAAGAAATAAGTGATCAGACTTGAATTTGCAGGACAATAAAATAGGCAAATCAATCAATAAATCAATCAATCAATAATCAATCAATCAATCAATCAATCGTAAGTTTAATGAACTGGAGGGACCTGAACCATATCTAGAGACCAGAATATTAAGACTATAAGCAAGTATGTTTTTTTCTGAACTGCAAACTAATTTTATGAACCGAGATGGGAACAAATGCATGAAAATGTATTTAAAATTAAACAAAGTACCTCAATTATTTATTGTAAAAATACAAATACAGTATTTTATATCTTATCTTATATCTAAAATACAGAAAATCCATATAAAATTGGTCATTCAATGAGGTATCTATATATTAGGCTGTGTAGCTGGCTAGTGAACTTGCTAATAGTTAGACTAGTTTACTACCTGGCTGCTGACTAGTTTAGATTTCCTCACTGCTGATACACATCACATCTTACCAGAACGTTTGACTTGTTTTGACAGAATTGACTCGAATCCATGTTCAGTTCCATAGATTCTGATTAAATATATTTCCAATTCTTATTATTACAAAAAAAAAAAGTTTGTAACACAGATCATGTGTGATTACTAGAGACTGTTTTCAGTAGTGTTGGTCAGCTGTAAAGTACAAAATGTATGATATATATAATATATGAAAAATAAGTCTTAATGTTCTTGAAGGCATAATATTATTATGTACAGCTGTATTTACTAATTTTTGTGAAAATTGTGGAATGAAATTAGTATAATTGATCTTTTTGATGAAGGAATTTTAATTGAATCACTAGTTTCAAATATAAAAATTAAGCAAAAAGGAACATCAGTCAGATAAAGAATATAATTTTGTGCAAGAAAATTCTGCAACCTAATTGGTTGGCACAGTGTATTTAATGTTTTCTGGATAAATAAACAAATACCAAACCTAGAAGTGTTTAATGTATAAATTATATTTAGATTTTTTTCAAAGACTTTAAAATATGAAAAAAAAGTATTTGAAATAAGCATTTCAGATAAACATATCTAAATCTACTGCCTATTATGTTGATTTTTTACTTTTGAAAACCATATTTGTTGACAAGAAATAAGAGCAGACCAGGCTCCTCATAAACCCACAATGGCCATTTCTTTGAAAAGTGGTCAGGTGTCCCTTAATCAGTATTATGAGGAATTCGCTGTACTTGTTTTTAATTTCATCTCGTTCTGGAAGCTAGAAAGCTTAAGTGTGAGAGTCTTAGATCTTTGTGTCACTCCTAAGACTACCTTAAGCCCCTGCGCACTCCTGCTGGAACCCCCTCAGTCCATTAGACTACAAGTCGGAATGATGTGTTCTGAATATTTGACCTTACGTAACATCATATAGTTTCCTTCTTCCTCTTGTATCTAATAGGACTTGATGAAACTCCCTCAACGTCAACCTCTGGGGCCATAGCCAAGCCATCAAAACCTGTGGTCAAACATCCTGTTCCTCTTGTGTCCTCCAGTCTGTCTCGACTCAAGAGGAAGATGTATGATGAAGAGCAGGACCCCACCTGTGCTGCTGCAACGCTGCGTGTGCTCAAACACAGGATTCATTCTACTCCTTCAACAAGGTGATCCATGCCAATTCACAATTCCATGCCCTATTTTATCAGGTAACATAGACTGGTATACACTAGGGCTAAAAAAAAACATTTGGAAATGATCAAATGCTCAAAATGATTAAAATAACAGAATATTTTCAAATATAGTGAGAGAAATCTGAGAAAACAAGACATTTTTAAAAGTTTTTTCTTATTTTTATATGGAAATATTCATAAAACTATATATTTCATATAGTATTTAAAATACAAAATAAATAATAAAAAAACGTCTTTTTTTTATTATTGTTGTTGTTTTGGAGATTGAAGTGTGTTCTGGTTGTTTCGGTATGTCTGGGGGCTCTACTGAGGTCGCAGTGTGCAGCAGTGACCAGGGGGACATAAACAAAGACAAAGCCTCTGTTAAGACCCTTGTCGTTCGGTTTGGTGTGGATCTTTACAGCTGGGGAGAGGAGCAGCCCACTGCTGGCAAAATCATCAAGTACAGTCTCATTCATAAGAAACATTGTGAATGTTTTACGTAACACATTCATCAGTCTCTTTTTGAAGTATGAATGGATTGTGATATGTGATGTAGCCACTAGAGAGCACCATTGTATGCACACTGACTTCAGATCAACTCCTATTCCTCAAAATTAAATGATGAAAACATTGATCTGGAGGTTAAATTTTTTTTACATCCTAATACAAGATATACAATATAGTTTTTTCTGCGGTCATGGAAGACCTGTAAATTGTAATTGTAAGGCCTGGAAAAGTCATGGAAATCTACGAAAGTCCTGAGAAAATCCATACTATTCTATACTATAGAAATTCCATGATTTCTATACTAAAAATAAATTTTACAAGTTATGCTCACCCCTAAAATATTTCCCCTGCAAAAAATGCACTTTGTGAAGGCAGATTCTATATGAAGGTTTTTTAAAAATTCAATTGTCAAAGATCACACATTGATAGAGTTTGTGCAGTTCATTTACTAAGACCCTGTCCTCACTGGTTTTTAGGAAGGCATCACAGCACCAGTTCTGGGTGCCTCATGAGGTGGAGGAGGAAGTAGAAAACGAGGAACTGTCTGAGATGAAGTCTAGATATATCACCTTTGCTGGGAAATTTAAACCTGTGGAGCACAAGTGCAAAGCACCAATGCCAAATTAATCTTTGTGTGAACGCCAAGACAGAGTAAAGGTCAGAAAAGTAACAATAATGATGCCCTAATAAAATACACAGAAGAGATGTAATACTGAACTTTTTGGCCCATATTTAGCTGTGTTTGGTAGAATGGTAGAAACGTATTTTTATTTCATTGTGTAAATAAATAGATATAAGCAGGACACTGATTGAATAAACGGCTGAATTAAATGAGTTGTAATTTCAGTGCCCGTTCCATGGACGCATTATCCCTCGGGATGAGCTGGGCAGGCATGTTAGCCCAGAAGATGCACTGCGATTGGAGAAGGAAAAGAGGAAGGGCGAGGAGGAGCAGCCAGGTTAGACCATTTATGCAACCTATTTAACCATATTCAACTCAACAATCAATCAGCAGTGATAGTTACCTACAGGGATAGTTCACCCAAAAATGAAAATTTACTATTCACTAGTCTGGCGGTGACAAACTTCCAGTCTGGAGAGCCTACAGTCCTGCAGAGCACAGCTCCAACCCTGATAAAAAACTTACCTGCCTGCAGCTTTTTTACACCTTCAGATTCTGATAGTGATGCTCAGGGGTTGGATTAGGGAAGCAAAAATCTGAGGATGTGGTCTCCAGGACTGACGTTCGCCACCACTGTACTAGGTCATTTACTAGGTACTGTGGATCAATTTTATAGGTTTTTTGGTCATTCTGAAGCATGATAGTAGGTATGTTTCTACACCTATACTACATTTCTATAAACGTTAAATGTTGCAGTCCAATTCACATATTTGTTTACATGTGCTTTACATGTATTGCAAACAAAACCCAGTCACCATGTTCAGCATCAGAGAAAGCCACCAGGATGATGCCAATGGGGTCTTGATGACATATCTAAAAAGAAAGCTGACATTTAAGTCAGAAGAGCTTTTTAGCAAATATTTAATAAATATTCATTCTGCTCCGACGACCATGTTGCTAATTGTATGTTAATTGTATGTCAACATACCCATCACGTCTCTATGCATGTGGGCAAGGTATTTTTTGAATGTGATATGATCAACTGAGATGTTTACATTATGTCTTTTCAGTCCAATTAAGCCATCAATCCCAGTGCAAATTGATTATTTGGCTGCATGTAAATATATGGAAAAGAGCAGCATGAGAATTCTTCAAACTATCTCATGTTTTTGCAGGTGTACGACTTCCATCTGTGGACACAAAATGAGTAAATTCTGAAACTCTTAAGGCATGTTTAGGATCATGCACTCTTGCCAAATTAATATTGCACACCAAACCTGAAAGCTTGATAATCTTCTTTCATGTTTTGCCAACCCAGTGCTGATGACCCCAAGGCCTTTTCTACACTGTCAAAAGCCCTTTAGTAACCGGTAGCCGGGCGAAATCCTAGACCTCCATTACCCACAGTTCCTTCCTTATAACACAACAGTCCAATCAGGTGTCTGTGAGACTCAAGGAAGAGATGAACTGATGGAATCCCATCCAAGTCATCATCAATACACAGATAATAGGACAGGCTGCATCTCACTCTGCCTCTCAGCTTTTCTCTTTTCTCCTTCTCGCTCTGGTTTCTTTTCTGGAAAGGTGCTAAAAGCCAATTAAGTAGCGTCTCCATGCTGTCACTGGAGCGTCGGATGTGCTTTCTTTGGCCACAGTTTACTTGTTAACAAACAGTTATCTGAGGCAACTGACTTCGGGGGCCTGCTGACCACTGGCTTGTGAAATAGCATCTTTTGTAACTAAGTAAGCTATCGATCCCTGTGACTCCATCACGCCCTCTCCCCGTCGACATGCCGGTTGTCAGGGTAACCACAGGACACCCCACCCCACCTCATGATGTCCATCAGTTCACTGACTGAACACTTGCTCCCCTGCTGCGCCATTGATTTCTGCTTCAGGCTTCAGCCTTCCCAAAATATTTCAGTCGCACGTGATTCTGAACACTGTATGTGTTTCAGTGTGTCTAACGAATGTCTGTAATCTGTGTCATTATGATACTGCTCATACTTGTGTGAACTCAAATCTAACACCTGTGCTGTTGCTTTTCTAAGCGCTCAGACTTGAAATTTGATAAAGCGAGTGAAAAAATTCCCTTTGATTTACACTGAAGGAGGGGCCGAATCCATATCTAGAGACAAGAAAATTATACACTGTCAAAAGGAATCTGTCTGGGACAGTACCATTTCAAAAGGGACCATTTATCTAATATTACATTTGAGGTACTGATATGAAGGCTAAATAAAGAACAAAAGTGTAGTTTTGGAAGTTGTACCACCCCGTGACAAGTTTTGTACCATTTTTTTTTCAGAGAGTTTAGAGGCGTGATGGTGCAAAACTCTAACAACAGCATAGCAACAGACTAACAACAATTCAGAACTCCTTAGTAACTGCATAGTGATGCCCTGGCATCCCCTACATAACTGAACTGGTCATGAACTGAGAAATAAAAATTTGCTTGATCTTTTGATATATAAGAGGTCATTGTGCTATAAAAACATTCTGTAATTTTCAGAACTTAAATCTTTCTTGTTAGTCTAAAAACAGCTTATATTGAAGCCAATCTGCCAAAACAACAGGTTGTGGAATGTGTCACTCTATGATGTAATAGTGTGGCTAAACACCAAGATCAATGCCTGCTTCTACATCGCTGCCTGTTTAGCAAGCCAACGCTTTCACCACATGTAGTGTAAATAACAAGAGGCAAACACGGGTCTACGTAGAAACCAAACGATAAACTTTATTTGATTAACTTTATTTTTAAAGGGGTGGTTGACTGTTTTTTTTTCTAGGCTTGACTGTGTTTATGGGGTGCAGTCTAACATGTGTTAATGTTTCGTTTAAAAAAAAAACACATTATTTTTCACATTATTTACCTTTATTCCACACCGCACTGTCCCTTCTCCTATAAACGCACTGATCATTTCCTGCTTTTATGAAGCCCCACCCTCAGAAATACGCAATAGGCTCGATTGGTTTAGATATGGTCTCCGTGTGTTGTGATTGACTAAAGCCTCTAGTGCGAAGCTAAACATCCCGCCCCTACCCCAGTGCCATGTGCTCTGGTTGTATTGTAAACAATGGTGTTGTCTATATTGCTTATCAATTTGAGCCAGATTGAGACCCAGAGAATATTAGGCCCTGTCCACACGAACACTGTTATTTTGAAAACCGCAGCTTTTTCTACGCGGTTTGGCTGTTCGTCCACACGCAAATGCAGCACCAGTTCACTGAAACCGAACATTTTTTAAAAACGCCTGCCAGGGTGAAGATTTTCAGAAACTCTGGTTGCAGTGTTGTCGTGTAGACAGCGAAAACGGAGTTTTTTGGCTTGTGACGTCGGAGCATGTGCTGTTATCTTCGACTACTGGAGACTTTTTCAGGTTTCTGATTGGCCAACATGGTTTTACGGTTGAGATTATCTCCACCTGTTGGTTAGGCATGCTCTTGACAGTGCGTCACAGCATGCGTTTACGTTTTCGTGTGGACGGAGATTTTTTTTTAAACAGAAGAAGGAAAAACTCTGTTTTTAAAAATACCCGTGTACGTGTGGACATGGCCTTAGTCAATAATGCAAAATGACAATAGTAAACACTAAATATTCAGTTAAAGGCAGTTCATCATTGAAAATCAGGGAGGTCATTATCAGGTCAGTCAGTTTGAAATAGTCTCTGTGCAAATCAAGGCGATGATATCGCTGTACATAAAGTGTCCCCAACCTCAAGCAAGCCAGCCAGGCGACGAGGCAAGGAACCAAAACTCCATCTTTAGGTGCCAGATGGAGGGGAAAAAAACTGGGAGAAACCGCTCCGTCGGGGGCCACGTTTCCCTGCCTGATGAAAAAAGGCAGATCAGTCTAGGTTGCAGAAGAGTCAGATTGTGCAGAGGACTCATCTTTTTCCTGTGGTCTTGTCCCGGTGGCCATATGAGACAAGGTCTTTACAGGGGATCTATATCTGGGGATCATCTAGTTGTCCTGGTATCCACTGTCTTTCAGGGCTGTGGAGGTCCATTCTAGGTGCTGATCCACCATCTGGTCTGGAATACGTACTGGATCCGGGTGACTGAAGTGACCATCTGATCTGGATACAGACTTGATCTGGTGGCTACAGTGACCTTGGAATAAGAATTAAACAGACTAATATTAGCATAGATGCCTTTTCTTCTAATGATGTAGCAAGTACATCGCGTTTTATGGGAAGTGTCCGCGGTTCTGGTTGTCCTAATTAATGCAGCCTAAAAAACCTTTAACGGATTTGAATATTAGAAATGTGTTAGTGTGTTATGTGTAAGACAGGTTAAAGAGATGGGTCTTTAATCTAGATTTAAACTGACAGAGTGTGTCTGCCTCCTGAACAATGTTAGGTAGGTTATTCCAGTGTTTGGGAAAAAACTAAATAGTAAATAGGAAAATGATCTTCCGCCCGCAGTTTATTTTGATATTTTAGGTATTATCAAATTGCCAGAGTTTAGAGAGTGCAGCGGATGTGGAGGACTATAATACAATAACAGCTCATTCAAATACTGAGGTGCTAAACCATTCAGGGCTTTATAAGTAATAAGCAAGAATTTTAAAATCTATATGATGTTTAATAGGGGTTCTCAGTAAGAACTCTAGCTGCTGTTTGGATAAGCTGGAGTTTGTTTATTAAGCGTGCATGACAACCACCCAATAAAGCATTACAATATTCTAACCTTGAGGTCATGAACGCATGCATTAACGTTTCTGCATTGACATTGAGAGCATAGGTCATAATTTAGATATGTTTTTGAGATGGAAAAATGCAGTTTTACAAATGCTAGAAACGTGGCTTTCAAAGGAAAGACTGTTATCAAGTAGCATACCTAGGTTTCTAACTGATGACGAAGAATTAACAGAACAGCCATCAAGTGTTAGACAGTGTTATAGGTTAATGCAGAGGTTTTTGGTCCAATAATTAAAACATCAGTTTTTTCAGAATTTAACAGTAGGAAATTACTAGTCATCCAGTATTTTTTTATCAACTATGCATTCCGTTCGTTTTTTCCCTTGGTATTTTTCAGCTGGGCCTGCGAAGACCAGAGGAGTATCATCACGCATAACAGGGAAAGCTAAACGTGTTTCCTGATGATATCTCCCAAGGGTAACATGTAAAATGTGAAAAGTAACGTTCTAGTACTGAGCCTAAGGTACTCTTACTGCACCACTTGTGACTCGATATGATACATCTCATTCACTGCTACAAAGGATGACGGTCAGAATAAGTACGCTTTTGAAACCTGCTACTGCAGTCCACTAATGCCAACAACGTTTTCTATCTATTCCAAATAAATGTTGTGGTCAATAGTGTCGAACACGGCACTAAGATCCAATAGAACTAATAGGGAGATACAACCACGATCCGATGATAAGAGCAGGTCATTTGTAACTCTAATGAGAGCAGTCTCAGTGCTATGACACGGTCTAAATCCTGACTGGAAATCCTCACAGATACCATTTTTCTCTAAGAAGGAATATAATTGTGAGGATACTACCTTTTCTAGTATCTTGGACAGAAAAGGGAGATTTGAGATTGGTCTGTAATTAACTAGTTATTTGGGTCAAGTTGTGGTTTTTTGATGAGAAGCTTAATAACAGCCAGTTTGAAAGTTTTGGAGACATGTCCTAATGACAATGATGAATTAATAACAGTCAGACAGAGGATCTATGACTTCTGGAAGCACCTTTTTTAGGAGCTTAGATGGAATAGGGTCTAATGTACATGTTGTTGGTTTAGATGATTTAACAAGTTTATAAAATTCTTCCTCTCCTATAGTAGACAATAGACTTGGGTTATCGTTTGAATTTTATCAATTCCGATTCCGATTCTTATCGATTCCTAGTTTCGATTCCAATGTGATTAAATAATTATATCAAACATGTATCCTGTGTCTCTTTTTTGCAAACCATTTATTGGAGCTGAATACCATGAACAAAAAATCAACAGGCTACATAAAAACTAAACTCTTTAAGAGCTGTTTGTGTGCAAAAAAAAAAACTGCATGATTCTGGATAAACTGAGTTTCTTTTCTTTTTTCTCCCCCAGTGGAAGTTGTGGTTCTCTCATGATTAATGAAGAAAAAAAACATTAGGACAACTTTAAAAACACAAAACAAAATACATGTCATTATGATATTAATGATTTAAATGACTCACTCAATATTTATGGTTTCAAGTACTGGAGATGAATCGCATTCTTGAACGAATCTGTTGTATGATTCAAAGACAAATACATTTTAACTGCCCCTTTTCGCCACCTACTGGCGTAGCAATGTAATCGATAATCTTTATTTGAAGTGTCAAATTACTTTCAAAGGGATATTTACTCTATTTTAATCGCTACCATACATATTGTACACACAGTTTATATCTGAACTATAAACTTTTATCCCTGTACTTCTGTGATTTATTGAATTTTTGTAAGACTGAAATATTGATACTGTGTGGTTGAAAAGATTGTGAAGCTGTTTCATTCATGACAGATGACCGCTGCTCTCTTTAGGTCAATGGCAGCACGAACACAAATTTAAATGTTCAAATCACACTGATGAGATCGTACTCTGCACGGACGAACCAACAAGTGATCAAAACATTGATCGCACACATAAAAGGTTGAGGAAACAGAAGAATCATTGTAATTTAGGAATAGAATCCCGTTGGTGTTTGAATTCGTCGGTTCGCGTCGTTAACGCTCTATTAAAAACTGAAAGTGCTTTCGACATCTGTTGGTGGTGACACTCTTCTTGCACCTGTTTAGCTATCACCGATATTATTACTTAGCTTTTGGCTTATGATCGCAAAATGTAGCAAATTGGAGAACTTAATAGCGCGCAAGGTCCTCGGCGATCGCCTATGGGCCGGTCCCTCACAGATGACGAAAAAAGCGCCATAGGAATCGACATTTAATTGACACAAAGGTTCCGCATTCTGACCTTAGTATCCGATTCTGGAATCGGACCAATTTTCAGATTCCCAACCCCAGTAGAAAATGAGTGGAATTTTTCTAGGGGATCCTATAGGCATCTGATGCGATCCCCTCTGTAGATGGCGGCTGCATGGTTATAATTTTATCTCTAATTGTATCGATCTTGGAAGTAAAGAAGTTTATAAAGTCATTGTTGCTGTGCTGTTGGGAAATGTCTGCACTTGTTTATGCTTTATTTTTCATTAATTTAGCCTCTGTATTGAATAAATACCTGGTTTTGTGTTTGTTTTCTTCTAAAAGAGATAAAAAGTAATCAGATCTAGCAGTTTTAAATGCTTTTCTGCAGGATAGGGTACTTTCCCGCCAAGCAATACAAAATACCTCTAGTTTTGTTTTCTTCCAGCTGCACTCCATTTTCCGGGCTGCTCTTTAGGGTGCGAGTGTGCTCATTATACTATGGTGTCAGACTGTTTTCCTTAATATTCCTTAAGTGTAAAGGAGCAACTGTTTCTAAAATGCTAGAAAAGAGAGAGTCCATAGATTCTGTTACATCATCAAATTTTTCTGAGCTATTGGATATGCTGAAGAATTGAGAAGTCAGTAAGATTATTTACAAAGCAGTCTTTTGAGGTAGAAGTGATGGTTCTACCATACTTGTAACAAGGGGTAGAATTGACAGTTTTAGCTATATGAAAGTTTGCCCAAGAAAAGACTAGATAATGAATCTGCGAATATCTTGCTGGCTGCATAATTCACACATCAACCATCCTACATTGTGCCAGATTAGCTCGTTAGAGTATGATTTCGACAATGAGTAGGTCCTGTTGTCTAACCCAAATAGAGTTCAAAATGTCTATGAATGCTGATTTCAATGGCACTATGTGCCATTTTTTCATTATCAACATGGATATTAAAAATCACCAACAATTAAAACTTTATATTCAGCCAGCACTTACTCGGATATAAAATCATAAAAGTATTTAATAAAGTCTGTATGGTGGCCTGATGGCCTGTATACAGTAGCCAGTACAAAAGACACAGGGGACTTATCATTAACACTTGTTTCTCTGGAAAATGTTATATGAAGCACCACTACTTCAAATGAGTTATACTTGAAGCCCACCCTCTGAAAAATACTGAAAATTTTGTTATAAATTGTAGCAACTCCTCCCCCTTTACCTTTTGGACATGGCTCATGTTTATAACAGTAATCTTGGGTGGTAGACTAGATTACTGTTATAAACATCTAGGTTATGCTCAGAGATCATATCATTTACAAAAAGTGCTTCTGTAGAAAGGGACCTGATATTCAATAAACCAAGCTTTATCATTTGTTTATCCATATACATCCATTTTATGTGTTTTGAAAATCAATTAAATTGTACTCTTAATGGTTTGGCCGTTTTTTTTTATTTCTAGTCGGAACCGCCAACAGTCTTACTAGTGGTGATATTCTAGTTGAAGTGTGTTTCTATGTGCTTAGAATTAAATGATTTTGTGACGTGAAGGTGGTAGCGACTTCTGTTCGGTTTAGACAGTCGGTCTCGATTCTGACGGGCCCAGTTAGTAGTACAAAAGTTAAGGACTTGTGCCAATGTCTAGACGAAGAGTGGAGGAGGGATGAAGACCATCTCTTTTCAACAGGTCAGGTCTGCCCCAAAAACTCGTCCAATTGTCTATGAAACCTATGTTATTCTGCGGGCACCACTTAGACATCCAGACATTGAGTGACAACAGTCTGCTATGTATCTCGTCGCCACGGTAAGCAGGGAAGGGAACAGAGCATATTACAGTGTCTGACATCATACTTGCAAGTTCACACACCTCTTTAATTTTATTTTTAGTGATCTCCGACTGGCAAAGTAGAACATCATTAGTGCTGATGTGAATAACAATCTTACTAAATTTACATTTAGATTTAGCCAGCACTTTTAAATTTGCCAAGATGTCAGGCACTCTGGCTCCTGGTAAACATTGGACTATGGTGGCTGGTGTCTCTATTCCGCACTCAGCAGCACTCAACATGGGACTGCATTGCATCCTGCAACATCTAGACAGACCAGGGACTTATGTGAGGATCCTGTTTGTGGACTTCAGCTCCGGTTTCAACACCATCATCCCAGATACCACTTTTTTCCTGCACAAATTAACTCAGCTCTCCATGCCCTCCTCCATCTGTCAGTGGATTGCCAGCTTCCTGACAGACAGGCAGCAGATAGTGAGGCTGGGAAAACTCACATCCAACACCCAC